>PISW01002899.1:0-142857 GCA_004023785.1 Mungos mungo
TTCCCCCCCCCCCCAGGAAGTGTGTCTTGGGTTTTTCCCTTATTATTTTCATTACCTTTTTTTTTTCTTTTTTCCCTCTTCTTTTTTTGGTGGTGGGGGTGGTTATGTTTAAATGAAGTTGCTTTTACAACACCAAAGACTTAATCATCCATTTCCTATATAAAAGGTAGCTACTTTTTTGCATGGACCTCAAGTATATTGTAGTATAGAGGTGGAATTTAAGGAAAGGTATTAAGCAGGCTATGTTTTAGCTTATGGGAAAGTAATAAATTGTACCATTTATCTTGAATGTATCATAGATAAGCTGCTGTATAATGATTGCCACTTCAGACAGCTGTGAAACTAGGTGATTAACTAGTTGTTACTTAACCTTCTAATTTCTGTATAAGTCTAATTACATGAAATAGAAGTAGGGGTTCTGATTTTTTACTTTGCTTATCCATTTGGAGTGTCATTGTAACTACTGTATTGTAAATGATGGAAAATAATTGCATATGTTAAAAAATAGTGTTATATTCTAAAAAAAATAAATTAAAAAAAATTTAAAAAAAAAGAGTAGTTACCTAGATGTATCACTTCTAGTTTTTAAATTTGCCATGACAAATCTCTAGGAATTTGAGTCTTCATTTTGTTTTCTACCCATTGAAATGTTAAGCAAATTGTTACATAGCAAGTTGTTGTGTATAGAAATATATGAGTGTGTATATATTAGTTTTCTGAATAATCTTAAAGGATGTTTATCATTCCAACCAAGATGTTTGGCTATTGAAGCACATTAGTATGTGGAGTAGCTCTATTCTAGGTAATAGTTCGGGCATATAATTTGGAGTTTAAATTCCAGCCTGTACCCACTAAAGGTTCATCTAGAGAAATTAGTGCCTGGTGTTGGTCATACCTGGACCCCTGCTTCATGTTGATCTTGGACAAATACACATTAAGAGAGAAATTTTTTCATCAGAAATTTAGGAGATTTTGTCAATCATTGTTTTCTGGAGTCATCTCAGGAGACAAATATCAAGAAGCTTTTACTTTTTAATGTTTATTTATTTTCGAGAGAGAAAGAGAGGGAGAGAGTGTGCTTGCACGTGGGGTTGGGCAGAGTGGATCCAAAGTGGGCTCTGTGCAGACAGCAGGAGCCCAGTGCGGGACTTCTGTGTAACATGCAACACATTGCTTAATTATTTCCATTTTCAACCTCTTCCATAACAACAGCAAAACCTTCCACAATAGTATGATTGGAATGGGGTGCAGAATGAAAGGGTATATGTGTGTGTATAATTGTGTGTATGTGGAAGGGGCTAGAAGTATATATGTTGGTGGAAATAATCTTATCAAGAAAGAATATCAGCGCTGGTTTCCAATTGTTTGGACTTTGCCTTTCTGACTGAGGTTGATATTTTGCTTTTTTTTAGTCCTCATTTTACATAGTAGAAATATTAAAAGATTCAGGTAAGAAGATACAGGCAAACAGCAAAGATACCCCAAGTCATTAAATTTGAAGAAGAGTGAATAGATGTTTGCATGAAAATATCTCACCAATTACGCTGGTATGCTGTAGTAAGGCATTTCAGCTAATGAAGATAAAAGTCTTCGTGACCTCCTATAATTACATTAGGCCTTTGATTATTGATATTTTATGCCAATATCTAGGTTATGGAGTCTTCCGTATATATAAATAAATTTTTAAAGGATGATTGTTATTCTATAAGTGCAAAAACAGATTTTTTTTCATACTGATAATCAGAGACATTTGTATCTAGAATAGAATATCAACCACTGTAAATGAATTGACTTTTACTAGCTTGTACTTTGGACTGTTACCATCTGAAAACAGTTTCAAGAGAACCCTTTGAGATGCTTGGATGTAATTTCTCTGTAAGTGTCATTGTTTGTTTTATTATGATTTCTTTTGAGCCACTTATTATGGACATTTTATTATTTTATTATTTTTTAATGTTTACTTATTTTTGAGGAAGAGAGAGAGAGAAAGAGTGAGAGGAGGGAGGGAGGTACAGAGAGAGAGGGAGACACAGAATCTGAAGAAGACTCCAGGCTCTGAGCTATCAGCACAGAGCCTGACACAGGGCTCAAACTCATGAACTGTGAGATCATGACCTGAGCCAAAGTCAGATGCTTAACCAACTGTGCCACCCAGGCACCCCATTATGGACATTTTAAATATTATCCAAAAGTAGAGAAACTTGTATTAGGAAACCCCAAATATCTGTCACCCAGTGTCATGCAATCTAACTAATGACAAATCTCATTTCATTTATAACTTCCTTTTTCCTATTTCTCCTACTGAATTATTTAGAAAGTGTGATTCAGGCATCATTATAATTTTACATGTAAATATACATGTATGTATCTCTAAAATTAAGCACATATTTTCTTATGTAGCCACAATATTATTATAATACAAAAAATGACAAATATTTCTTAATATAACAAAATCTCTCATGGTCAACTTTCTGTTGTCTCTATTATATTTTGATATAGAGTGTATGTTAATTTTTATATATAATTTTATATTGATAATTATATAGATTATATATATGTTAACTTAATATATATTAACTATATTAATTTCAATGCTAACATATATATATGTACAGATATGTACTTCTGTCTATCATTATTCCATCTATCTATGCAATCATATATATTTTTGGATTTCCAGGATCCAAAACTGTTTATATACTGCATTTGCTTTAAAGGTTTTCTGAATATCTTTTAATCTGTAGATACCTAGTCCACTTTTATCCCTTTGAAATTTATTTGTGAAAAAAATAGATTGTCCTCCAGAATACCTCTGTATTTTGAATATTGCTTTACTGCATTCTTGTGGTTTAACATAATTTAATTTTTTTTATTGTTTATTTATTTGTTGAGAGACAGAGCTGGAGCAGGATGGGCAGGGAGAGAGGGAGTCACAGACTCCAAAGCAGGCTCCACGCTCTGAGCTGTCAGCATAAAGCCTGACGTGGGGCTCAAACTCACTCAAGCTGTGTGATCATGACCTGAGCCGAATTTGGACGCTTAACAAACTGAGCCACCCAGGCTCCCCTAACATAATTTTTAAAGTAGTGTATTTCCTGTTGTCTGCTAGATACATCTAGAAATTAGTTTAAATAAAGTTTCCATCTTTTGGAAAAAAACCCTAATTGATGGAGCTTCTTTTTTCAACAATAGCTTCTTAATATACACTTGAGAGGGTTTTTTTGTTTTTATGTTTTGATTTATTTTGTTTTGTCTTTTTGGAGTGTTAGCTATCACTGAAGATCATTGGGAGATCCATTATTTTTCAAGAATTTGCATTTTTCATTTTTTAAAAAGTTTTCTAAGTGATGAAAAATCTATTTTTATTGCTTTCATCCTTTTTACTGTGGTTTAATTTTACATAAAGTGAAGTGCAAAGAACTTAACAACGTACTGGGTTTTGACAAATGTTTATACCCATGGAAATGAACCCATGATCAATATCTGAGTTTCCTTTTCCTACCTCTGCCTTTGGGGAAAAAAAAGGCAGTGTTAAAATTTTTATTACTGAAAATAAGTTTTATCTGTTCTTGAATTTCATATAAACAGAAACAAACATGTTTTCTTATAAGTCTGATTTCACTTGTTTTGTATAATATATTGCAGTTTCATCTATATTGTTACATGCATCATTAATTGATTCCCTTTTACTTATTAGGTATAACCCATATGTGAATATAATGAAAGATAAACTGAGGCATATTAAAACTTTAAAAGTTTATTTAAGCAAAAATGCATTTGCATTGGGCAGCACCAAACCAGAAGTTGGGAGGACTAACCAGACAGGAGCCAGGAGAAAGGCTTATACAAAGGAAGTACAGAACCAACAAAAGGAAATTAGTTGATTGCCTATAGCTTAACCCCTAGTTGAGTGCAATTTGTTGTCCTTAGTGCTTTAATTTCATAACCTTAAGACACTTACAGACTTAGATTTTGATGTGTTTATGTAGGCTACCACAGCATTAAAGTCTAGTAGCTTTATTCTTATTTAATTAATTTAACACTATGGTTTATTTTTGATCCTCTAGTTGATGAATATGTAGGTTGTGTTCAGATGTTGTCTACTCTGGAAAATCAGCTGTGAACATTTTTGCAGAATACGTTTTGTGAATATATACTTTTATATTTATTGGTTACATACCAAGGAGGGGAATGTCAAGATTACATAGTAAATTATATACTTAACTTTCTGGGAAACTGCCATGTTTTCCAGCGTGGAGCCATTATGCATTCCCAGAAGGAAGAGATGAGATTTTCCCATATCTTTGTCAACACTGGACCTACTTAATCTTCTTTTCTTTTATTTTATTTTAATTTTTAAAGTTCAGCCACCTAATACATCACCATAATGTGATTTACTTTGAATTTATCTGTGATGATTTTATCACTTCTGAATGTGCTTATTGGCCATTCACATATAAGTGTCTGTTGACTTTTCAACATTTTTGTAAGAATTTTGTTGTGTTCCTTCTCATTATTGAGTTTTAAGAGTTCTTTAATATTCTACATGTAAGTCCTTTGTCATTGGTATGAATTACAAACATTATTTCCCAGTCTTTGATGTTTTTATTTCCTTAACAAGATTTTTTATAAAGAGTAATTTTTTATTTTAACGAATTATTTATCATGTTAATTATGTGGAAGGTGTCCTTTATATCCAATGCAAGAAATGGTTGTCCACATGAAGGAATTAAAATATTCTCTTATTTCTGAAAGATTTTATAGTCTTAACACTTAAATTAGGTCTATTATCTGAGATTAAATTGTGTATATATGAGATTGGGTTTATTTCTAACCATAAACATACTCAGATGTTAGCACAATTTAGAGAAAAGATTTGTTTATCATTGCATTGCATTGGCTTTTTGTCAATAAATGCTTGATTGACTACATACATGTCAGCCTATTTGTTAGCTATGTTCCACTTTTTACAGCAATTTCATACTCCCTTAATTAATGTATTTTTACACTGAACTTTGAAACCAGATACTGCAAGTCCTCCAACTTTATTCTCTTTCACCCCCATCTTCCTCCTTCTCTATCTCATGCACAAACATTCCTTCTCTCAATACCCTGTATATTCCAGGTATTTTTAATTTTCATACAAAATCTCAAATTTATTTGTCCATTTCTATAAAAAATTAACATTGTGGTGACACAATATGCATAGACTTGATATTCTAATAACATTGAAACTTCCAGTTAATTAATATATTTTTTTCCTTTTAAGTCTTCGCTAATCCCTTTTAGCAATATGGTCTAGTGCTCAGTAAAAATATCACGCACAATATTTTTGAATTTGTGAATGTATTTATTAATTTTGCTGAATTTATAAATTTTCAAATTTATTATTTCAATCAAATATTTAATAGTAAATAAACATTAAATATTTATTACTACTATAAATGGTATTTTTTGTTTTATTGAGAAATAATTTACATATATCAATATATAAGTTTAAAGCATCTGCATAAAAGTTTGATTTGCATATATCATAAAATGACTACCGCAGTAGGTTCAGCTAACATCCGTTTTTTAACTACTAACAGTAAAAAAAGAGAAGAAAGAAAAAAAGAGAAAACTTTTCTCCTCGTGATAACTCTTAAGACTTACTTTAACAGTTTTCCTATATATCATACAGCAGTGTTAGCTATAGCTATAAAGTATATCTTAAAATTTAATTTTCTAGTTATTTGTTGCTAGCATACATATTAAATTGAATATTGATCTTGTATCTTGAGATCTTGCTAAATTCATGTATTATTTCAGGTCAGTTGTTTATAGATTCCTTTGGAAATTTTATGTCCATAATTATGTCATCAGCAAAAATATCTATATCTCTTTTCAATGTTTATATGCTTTACTGCTTAAAAAAATTTTTTTTGGCCTCACTGCTTTTAACTAGAACCTAAACTGTGATGGTAAATAAGTGTTAAAATAAAACATCCTTCCTTGCTCCTAATTTTAGGAAGTAATATTTCATCAGTAGGTATGATGTTAGCAATATGTCTTAGGTTTACATCCTTTATTAGATTGAAGGCTTTTTTTATTCTATTTCCAAATGTTTAAGTTAAAATTCATTATTCTAACTCTAATATTCTTTCTGTATTTCTACATAGAATACTTTCTCAGGGAGAAATTCCTCATCAGTTATATGGTTAGCTTGAAGGAAAATTATACTAGAAATCATAATAAATGTGTCTATTTATTTTTATTCTAGTTACAAAAATAATATGTTGATTCATTTCATATTTTTGAAAATCAATTAGCAGTTTTCTTTTTTAATATAATATATATGATCTAACTGATTTTTCATCCCTTT
Source organism: Mungos mungo (assembly GCA_004023785.1). NCBI lineage: Eukaryota > Metazoa > Chordata > Mammalia > Carnivora > Herpestidae > Mungos > Mungos mungo. The sequence goes on from PISW01002899.1 coordinate 6,362, forward strand.
GATCTGATGAACCCACTGTAGTTATTATTCTCAATGATACTTCTGTTTTTAAATCTTTGACAAATGGGGGAACCTTTTTTTTATTGGCTTGAGTCTTCTTGATAAAATGTTAGCATTTTTTTATTAGCTTCATAGCTTTCTGATAAGACAAGTTTTACAGGCTCATTATGCAGCATGAACATTTTGTTTTTCCATACCTATTATCAGCTATTTCTCTAAATTACATTGGTTACTTTTATTTAGTGAAAAAGTCTTAATATTTTCTGCTGGGGGGCTTTTTACTATTGGATTTCCTTTTTTTTTTTTTCTTAACATTTATTCATTTTTGAGAGACAGAGAGAGAGAGTTTGAGCAGGGGAGGGGCAAACACAGAATTCAAAGGAGGCTCCAGGCTCTGAACTGTCAGCACTGAACCTGATGTGGGGTTGGAACCTACAAACCATGAGATCATAACCTGAGCCAAAGTCAGATGCTTAACTGACTGAGACCTCAGGCACCCTGGATTTCCTTTTTTTCTGGGCTTTTTTAATAGTGAGAGGCACTTGTTTGTGTGTGTGTGTGTGTGGTTTTTTTCTTAAAAATTAGGATTGAATTTACTGTAAGTTCATAATTATATTTTGAATTCAACTTTAAGAATTATGGAACAACATGTATTTGGTTATATATGCAAATATTCATATATATATATATACACATAGTTTTTCAATTTTGAATACCGTAGTATTAGAATGGTTATTCTTTATTTTATTCTACACTGCACATATTATAGTTTCAAATTAATATTCCCGTATTGTTATCAAGACTATGATTATTGAGTGTAGTGTTGGGGTTTTTGCTAATTTATTTTTGTCTTTTTGGCATATATCACCAAACAAAAATTTACTGCTAACTTGCTGTGTTTTAAATGTATTTGAAATAATTCCTTCCTGTGTAGCTATGCCACCAATTTTGCAAAATATATTATCAGTTAAAGAGTTTTGGGACATTTTTCTTTTTATGTTTATCAATAAGAAGAAAGGTTAGCAAGCATATTATTTATACATGCTTTACCATTTCTAATCTTACCTTTTTTTTGTTTCATTTTTATGTTTTGAGGGGAGAAACTTCTTGTGTACTATCTAAGGAATAATTTTGTTTCTATTGAGGAACAGGTTTATTTTTATTTTGAAATATTTCAGTTTATCTTTAGAATCTTTTGAATCAATATTTTATATTATTTATATATGCAATGTACAGTCTAACTGAATAATTTGATTTTTGCAAAGGCTAAGAACTCATACATTAAGGTATAGTTAATATTTAGACCAGAACATATAAAGCACAATTTCAATTTTTTAACTTTATGAAAAAAATCAATACATATAAACACAATTATTAAAATATTAACCCTTTAAGTTTAAAGCATTTAAAAATGTTTTTCTAAATAACTAAGTAGGGTATGGTTATTACATGAAATAACAAAATACAGAATAAAGAAACCAGGAAAAATTATTTACAATTGTTCTACCTTCAGAGAATAGTGTAGGCATTTTAGGGCATAGGCTGCCATATATATTTTATATGTAGTCTACTCTCTAGATTTTATATTCCACATCAATACCTACATTGAAAACACTAAATTGACCTGTGTCTAATTAGCTTGATATTTCTTAAACATCATGAACACGCTACATTTGTATAAAATCAAATTTAATGGCTGAATGATGATGATAACAATAATAGTACAGATAACATTAACCTAATTTGTCACATACCAGACACTGTTCAAAATGCTTTAGTTGCAATAACACAGCAAATCCTCACAGCCATACTATAAAGGAAGGATTATTGTTAGTTTCACCTTTATAACCAAGGGAACTGAATCTCAAAGAAATAACCTGCCCAAAGTCATTCTACTGGTAAATGGTTCCTTAGCTCATGCTCAGAAACACTTTATCACACCATTATAACATTTGTTGCTCTGTAACTTAACTAACTGTTCCACCAGACTTGGAATATTTTTATTTTATCGTGTGTTAGCTACTTATAAATAGACTACAATAATAATAGTTTATGTCTTTTAACATTTAATTATTTTCTTAGCAGCAGGACCTGAGTGGCTCAGTCGATTAAATCTCTGACTTCGGCTCAGGTCATGATCTCACAGTATGTGAGTTTGAGCCCCAGCTCAGGCTCTGTGCTGAAGCTCAGAGCCTGGAGCCTGACTCAGATTCTGTGTCTCTCTTTCTTTCTGCCCCTCCCCTGCTTGCTCTCTCTCTCTCTCAAAAATAAACATTAAAAAATTTTAAATTATTTTCTTAGCAGAAATCCATACCAGTGCTTTTGCACAATACTTTGACAATTTGATGAGGGTGTGAACTATACCAGCCAATGAGACTGGCTTTTCAATTACAAGGATGCCTGGTTTTATTGTTCTTTACTGTGTTTCACAGATATTGTGTTTTTTTCAAATTGAAAGACTGGAAGCTCTGCATCAGGTGAATCTATTGATACCATTTTTCAAACAGAATTTGCTCACTTTGCATCTCTGTGTCACATTTTAGTAATTCTTACGATACTCCAAACTTTTTCACTATTATATTTGTTATAGTGATCAGTGATCAGTGAACTTTTATGACACTATTGTATTTGTTTGGGGGCACCATGAACTGTGCCTCTATGAGACATTGAACTTAACTGATAAATGTGTGTGTCCTTACTATTGCACTGACTGCTATTTTCCATCTCTCTCCTCTTCTTTGGCGTCCATATCCCTGAGACACAGAAATATTGAAATTAAGCCAGTTAATAACTTTACAATGGCCTCTAAGCAGTCAAGTGAAAGCAAGAGTCACACATGTCTCACTTTATTTATTTCTTATTTATTTATTTATTTATTTATATTATTATTATTTTTTTTTAATTTTTGAAAGACAGAGAGAGACAGAGCATGAGCAGTGGAGGGTCAGAGAGAGAAGGAGACACAGAATCGGAAGCAGTCTCCAGGCTCTGAGCTAGCTGTTAGCACAGAGCCCGACATGGGGCTCGAACCCACCAACCATGAGATCACGACCTGAGCCGAAGCCGGACACTTATCCGACTGAGCCACCCAGGCGCCCTACACATGTCTCACTTTAAATCAAAAGCTAGAAATGATTAAGCTTCAGTGAAGAAGACACATCAAAAAATTGAGATAGGCTAAAAGCAAGACCTCTTGTGCTACCAAACTGCAAATGCAAAAGAAAATTTCTTGAAGGAAATAAAATATGCTACTTTAGTGAAAAATATAAATTATAAAGGAAGCACAACAGTCTTATTCCTGATACAGAATAAGTTTTAGTGGTGTGGACAAAAGGTCAATTCAACCACAACATTCCCTTAAATCAAAGCCTAATCCAGAGGAAGGCCCCAACTCTCTTCAGTTCTATGAAGGCTGAGACCCTTGGGGAAGCTGCGGAAGAAAAGCTGGAAGCTAGCAGAGGTTGGTTTGTGAGGTTTCAGGAAACAAGCCATCTTCATAACATAAACTTGTGAGGTGACGTAGTGAGTTATCTGGATCCAGATAGGATAATCGGTAACCGTGGCTACTCTAAACAGCAGATTTTCAATATAGATGAAACAGCCTTATATCAGAAGAAGATATCATCTAAACTTTAATAGCTAAAGAGAAGTTAATGTCTGGCTTCAAAGGACAGACTGACTCTCTTGTTAGGGGCCAATGCAGCTTATGATTTTGTGTTGAAGTCAATGCTCATTTACCATTCTGAAAATTCTAGGGCCCTTAAACCGTATGCTCAATCTATTCTGCCTCTGCTCTAGAAATAGAACAACAAAGCCTGGATGATAACACACTTGTTTCCAACAGGGTTTACTGAATATTTGAAGCCCACAGTTGAAAACTACTACTCAGAAAAGACAGATGAAAGAAAGAAAGAAAGAAAGAAAGAAAGAAAGAAAGAAAGAAAGAAAGAAAGGAAGAAAGAAGGAAGGAAGGAAGGAAGGAAGGAAGGAAGGAAGGAAGGAAGGAAAGATAACATAAGGATTCCTTTCAAAATATGACTGCTCACTGACAGTGCACCTGGTAACCCAAGGGCTCCAACCAAGATTACAGTGAGCTGAGCATTGTTTTCAGGTTTGCTAATACAACTTCCATTCTGCAGCCTATAGATCAAAGAATACTTTCAATTTTCAATTCTAATGATTGAGGAAATAAATACATTTCCTAAGCCTATAGCTACCTAGATAGTGATTCCTTAATGGATCCAGGAAAAGCAAATTGAAAACCTTCAGGAAAAAAAATTCACTGATCTAGATACCATTAAGAACATTCCTGATTCATAGAAAAAGGCCAAAATATCATTAACAGAAGTTTGGGAGAGTTGATCCCCACCCTCATGGATGACTTTGAGGGGTTCATGACTTCAGTGGAGTAAGTAACTGCAGATGTGGTAGAAACAGCAATGTAACTAGAATTCAAAGAGCAGCCTGAAAATCTGATTGAATTACTACAATCTCAGGATAAAATGTGAACGAATGGGGAATTTCTTCCTATGAATGAGCAAAGAAAATGGTTTGTTGATGGAATCTACTCCTGTTGAAGGTGCTGTTAAGATCATTGAAGTGAAAACAAAGGATTCAGAATATTGCATAAACTTAGTTTCTAAATATTACTAAAACTTAGTAAAAAACACAAGCAGAGAGGGAGAGAATTGACCATAATTTTTAAAGAAGTTCTACTGTGAGTAAAGTGCTATTAAACAGCATCATGTGCTGTGGAGAATTCATTTATGAAAGAGTCAATTGATGCAACAAACTTCATTATTGTCTTATTTTAAGAAATTGCCACAGTCACTCCAAGCTTCAGCAATGACCATCCTGACCAAACAGCAGTGATTGACATTGAAGCAAGACCCTCCACCCAAAACATTATGACTCACTGAAGGCACAGATGATAGCATGTTTAATAAAATATTTTTACATTTAGCCATGTGCATTGTTTTTGTAGACATAATGCTGTTGCACACTTAATAGCCTATGGTGTGGTGTAAAAATAACTTTTATGTATACTGGAAACTCCCCCACAAAAATTTGTTTTACTTGCTTTTTTGTGATATTTACTTTATTTAATGATCTGGAACAAGAATACCTTCCAGGTATTCGAGGAGGTACAGCTGTACAGTTTTCAGAAACCCCAGGTCTGCAATCACAAAGAATAATATAAAAGGAGGAATTTAAGCTGAGAGGCATAAAGTATATTGTTTATTATACTCAATATGGATTGATGGGTTTTTCTTTTTTTTAAGTTTTTTTTTTTCATTTTTGAGAGAGAGAGAGGGGGGGGGAGAGAATCCCAAGCAGGCTCTGTGCTAATGCAGGGCTCTAACTCATGAATCATAAGATCATGACATGAACCAGAATCAAAGCAGCCATTTAACCTACTGAGCCACCCAGGAGCACAGAATTGATGGAATTTTCTGATAAAGTACAGAGTAGTATGTGTGTTTATTTATTTGTTTATTTATTTATAAAAACATGACAGCAGATAGTTTCAAGAGAGAAAGATCCTCTATTTCTATTATTTGATAAGATTTCCTCTGAAGAACTTTTGAATACGATTAACCAGAAAAATGTGAACATCAAGAATCAGAATAGGAGTTGTGTTGGAAAGAGAAATAGTCTTGCAGGAAATAAAATACACAGAAGAAAAATCGAGCTAGAGGTGAATAGTAAACTACAACTAGGAAGAATAAAGCAGAATCTAAATATGATTCCAATCTAGGCAAATTTGGGGAAGGAAGTGGAGAAAAATCTGGAAGCTACAATGAGAAAGAAGAATGCAGACCACACCTGAAGATCTAATGTTTCCAAAGGTCTGAGGGAAAATAAATCCAACATTTGGAGAAGTCTAAATGGGAAGAAATGTCCTCAAGGAGTCAATTTTAAGTTGAAGCAAAAAGGAGAATGGGAACATTTAGCAAGAGTTTGAGGAAAGACAAGATTTTTGCTTGTAACAATCCTTGGATTTTAGAGCTATATAGAATTTGAGAGACTTGGAAGGCCTGAGAGATCAGATCAGAATGGGCAGTGCCCACAGCAATGTGGGGACCAGTGAGGGGCATGAGAGGCTATCCTGACCAAGACCTCTTGCAGTGAACAAAATAAATTAGAGTACAAGTACAAAATGCTCTTATGGTAGAGGTTGGAGGTCAAGGATTTGGGGGGAATGAGAAGGGTGTGCCTGCCGGAGTCCAGCTCCAGTAGGTCCAGGGCTCCCTGAAGGATGGATGGTGTCGGCATGAGAGACAGTGAGAGAGGCTCAAGTCTTTCTGATCACCAGGCAGGCATCTCTGCTTTGACTGGTGAGTCAGCTTTATTTATGGAAATAAAAAAATGTATGGAGTACAAAACAGAAGTGGCATTTGTCTTAGACAATGATTTTTGATGACAAATTTCTTTGGTATGTAAAAATTTCCCAGGACATAGATTGGTAGAAGACTCATGTATAATCTATCATTAGTGATTGATGTAGGTGATTTAGATGCTTATCATACTGGGAAGGAAGGCATTTTCAACATTCAAATACAAGGCAATGTTTTTAGTATAACAAAAGCAAAAGTTAGTTCTTTGTGAGCAGGGGTCATTGGTCTGTTTTCTTGATGGGAAGTAAAACAGGTTTCTCAGGAAATATAATATTTGCTCCTATAATCACAAAAGAAGAAATTCCTACAATAAGTTCCTTCACAAGGTGAAATTAGCATATTTTAGGATAAGGGGACAAGTCCCTCCAGATACCAGTCAACAAGGTGCCTTGGGGGTCGGTGCTCAAGTAAAAATAATTTAGAGGGGTGGATATCGGTCACCATCTGATGACAAGGGACCTCATAAAATTGCCTTACCTCACAATGAGTTTTCTCGACTTTAGTGAGTTCAGAAATGGCTTCCAACATATGTCCTTTCCTACGTGGTTCCCTTTATCTTCAAATACAGAAGTAGGACAAATGGTTTTTAGTCAGTTAGCCATGTGAAAGGTGTGTCTGTGTGTGTGTGTGTGTGTGTTTAAAGACAAAAGGGATCATGTAGGAAGTACCAATAAATATCAGTCTAGGACACTTTGGAAATTTGGAAAGAAATCCTGCAGGGCCATATAACTAGTAAATGGTAAAGTCAGGGCAAAATGCTAGGCCTTCCCTCTCTGGATATTGTTTTTTTTTTTCTTTTTTTCTTAATGTTTGTTTTATTTTTGTGTGAGAGAGAGACAGAGCCCAAGTGGGGTTGTGGGTGAGCTGAGAGAGGAAGACAGTATTCAAAGCAGGCTCCAGGCTTTGAGCTGTGAGCTGTCAGAACAGAGCCCAACATGGGGCTTGAACTCACTAACCGCGAGATCATGACCTGAGCCGAAGTTGGACACCCAACTGACTGAGCCACCCAGGCATCCCTCTGGCTATTGTTTCTGACCCACCCAAATTAATTGCAATTTGTTGCAGGCTTATCAGAGTCCCTTTCAATTTAACAGACAATAAAGTTTTTATAAAACAAAAATATATTATGTGCTCTTCACATGGCTAAATTACACAAAAACATTCATCCTACTTCTATGCTTAATAAACAGGCATTATTTCACCATTCTGGATTTAATGTGTACATTATTATGTAACTATATAATTAAATTTCATCTAAATTTTAGTTAATTATTAAGTAAACTGGTCATCTCTTGAATGCTAATTAAATATCTGTAAGTACTTATCAATGAGAAAATGAAATGCATATACAAATAACCTTTACCGCAAATTACACTTATTTGAGAATCCTTTATAAGTAACTAAGAATGGTGTAATTTATGATCAGCTTGTCCTCTGCCTAAGAATTTAATAATATATGTATAAATTACATATCTGTAAAAAGCATTCCTTATTTATTGCTTTAACATTCCATTGCCTTTAGTATAACAATTTTATTAATTGTTTTTTGATAACCTAAACTATAAATCATTGTTTATAACATTTATACATTGATTAAACACCAAGGAAATTAATTTTATGGTAGGCAGAATTCTAAGTTGGTCTCTAATATTCATGCCTGCTGGTGATAAGTACTGTATAATCACCCTAACACACTTGAGTGCAGGCCTAAACTATGAAATTTTATCCATGATAATTCCTATATTAGGCTATGTTAGATGAAATAGTTGATTCTGAAAGAGAGAGAGAGAGAGAGAGAGAGAGAGAGAGAGAGTGAGTAAATAGTGAGACTAGGCTAATCAGATGAAACTTTAAAGAGATTAGAAGTATGAGAGGCACCAGGGTGGTTCAGTAGGTTAAGTGTCCAACTTTGGCTCAGGTCACTGTCATAGAGTTGGTGATTTCAAACCTTGCGTCAGGCGCTGTGCTGACAGCTCAGAGCCTGGAGCCTGCTTCAGATTCTGTGTCACCCTCTTTCTCTTCTCCTTCCCTGCTTATGCTCTGTCTCTCTTTTCTCTCTCAAAAATAAATAAACATTAAAAATTTTTTAAGAAGTGTGAGAGGACTTGATATGAAGGAAAATGAGTGATAGTATCTATAGTTGGCTTTGAAGATAAAGAAAACCATGTGGGAAGGAATGAAAATAGAATATGGAGTCTAAAAATGGGTTCTACAGACACTTCTCCAAAGAGGACATCCAGATGGCCCACAGTCACAAGAAATGATGCTCAACATCACTCATCATCAGGGAAACACAAATCAAAACCACACCGAGATACCACCTCACGCCAGTCAGAGTGGCTAAAATGAACAAATCAAGAGATGCTGGCGAGGGTGTGGAGGGTGTGGAGAGACGGGCACCCTTCTACACTGTTGGTGGGAATGTAAACTGGTGCAGCAGCTCTTGAAAACAGTGTGGAGGTTCCTCAAAAAACTATCCATCGAACACTCTTATGACCCAGCAATAGCACTGCTAGGGATTTACCCAAGAGATACAGAAGTGCTGATGCATAGGAGCACATGTACCCCAATGTTCATAGCAGCAAAGTCAACAATAGCCAAAACATGGAAAAAGTCTAAATGTCCATCAAATGATGAATGGATCAAGAAGATGTGGTATATATACACAATGGAGTACTACATGGCAATGAGAAAGAATGAAATCTGGCCATTTGTAGGAAAGTGGATGGACCTTGAGGGTGTCATGCTAAGCGAAATAAGTCAGGCAGAGAAGGACAGAAACCATATGTTTGCACTCAAAGGTCTAACAGGAGAATAGGAGAAACCTAACGGAGGACCAGGGGGAGGGGAAGAGGGAATGAGAGTTGGGGAGAGAGAGGGATGCAAAACTTGAGAGACTATTGAATGCTGAAAATGAACTGAGGGTTGAAGTAAAAGGGGGAGGAGGGAAAAGAGGTGGTGGTGATGGAGGAGGGCACTTGTGGGGAAGAGCACTGGGTGTTGTATGGAAACCAATTTGACAATAAACTATTTATTTTTATTTATTTATTTTTTGACAATAATCTATTTTAAAAAAACTGCAAAAAAATAAAAATAAAAAAATAAAAATGGGTTCTAATGGGACCAAGGAAACAAGGATTTCAGTTCCTTCAGCAAATATTGGGTGGGAGAAAGGTTCCAGCTGGATAGCCTGGTGTGCAATTAAATCCTGTACCTGTTCTCTAGTGACTGTCAAGACACCATAGTACCTGTTTCTTAGAAGTATCAATTTAAGTGCTTCAAAATAATATGCCTTTTTTTGGGTTAAAATCACTTCCTTTTTTGTTTTTAGTATATTTTATTATCTTTATATGTTTTTTAATAGAATGCTAGTCTGAGAGAGCCTAACCTAAATATCATACTTTAAAATTCTTCAATGGAATATTTAATAACAATTGGATAAAGTCTGCTGTCACATTAAAGTAGATTTATTTTTATCTCATTGCATACTAGGTTCGTTAATTTGAACATGTTTGCTTAAGCATAAGTCTTATGTTTCAGTTTTCATCCTTATGAAATAACGATAATAGTAGTATCTATTAACTAGACTTAAGTGTAATGACTTTAGATGGATAGGTAGATGAATAGATGATGATGATAGTTCAATAGATGATAGATAGATGATAGATGATAGATACACTAATATGTCATTTGTCAAAACTAAGCATTTAATACAAGTTTGTGATTATTAATAATACCATTGTGACTATGTGGTTTGATCTTCACTAACTGCAATTAGAGAAATCATATCAGTAGTTATGATGATTAAAAGTAAGCAAAATATACCCAAACTTTTCTTTCTGTCCATTTATAAATTAAAAATTTATGAAAATGATCACTTCTCATCATTAATAAATGGCTTTTATATTGGCATTCTATCAATCAGAACAAGGAATTTCAAATAAACACGCTTAGATGATTCTTTTTTTGGCTATATTTGGTGTTAACCCTCTAACTTGCGAGGATCCAACACTTTTTTTAAATCTTGATTTATGCCTTAGAGAACAAAGTATAAGCCGAGGATAATTCATTGACCTGACAAAAACTACAGCAAAAAGAGAAAAAAGTCAATGAGACTTGGTGATAGTTTATCACTCACAGTGACTGGGTTTATCTCTGGGCCAAAATCAATAATGTTGGGGAACAAAAACCTAGATGGAGGAATGTGCTGAATGTCTTACTAGTTAATATGTCTATTTGCTTATTTTAAACTTCCTTTTTTTAATCCAATGCACTATTTTTGAGGAAACACTAATATATTAATTTATGAAAAATGCAGTTTACCTTTGAATGACAGCAGAACTAAAAATAAAGTCAATTTCCTATCAAGCCTCCCACATACCTGGTCACACTTGGATCAGTAGCATTGACAAGATATTTAATTATATAAAATAATGTTTAATCTCAAAATTATAGCTATGTTATACATTTTCATGATATATTTCAATTAGATTTTAATAAAATTTTCTTTAATCTTTTTTTTCTGATGACACTTTTTCAAAATAATAAGGATAAAGATTGTTACTGCTTATGTAATCTTGGAAACTTTAAGAAGGTCATCTTGTTTCTGCCTTCCAGATAAGGCCTCACATTCTTTTTTGATGTTTTTAATATGTACATATATAAGAAAAGGAGCACCAGTAGTCATTGAGCAACCTTAATGTGCTGAGGAATTTATATATGGCCTGAAATATTTTCTTCCTTTAACTATCCTACAGTTTTGGAGCTGGTTAGGATTGGTATGGAAGGATTGAGCTCTCACGTAACTTACATTCAGTTTTTATATCAGTAAACAGGTGACGATAATAAAATATTGAACCCTTCATAAATGCTACATACTGGTCCCACTATTTTACATATAGTCTATGACTTAAAACATACGAGACCCTTATGAGTAGGAAGCTATTGTGACTTTACAAGAGAAGAAATCGGTGAGCCAAGCTCAGACCTGTGCCTTACCTCTTCTTCTCAGACCATTCCAGACATACGCCATGTGTCTTGGATAGGCAGCTGACAAAGGTCCTGTTTAACTTCTTTAACACAATAATCATAATCATAATTGCAATCATCATAATAAAAATAAAGTAAAAGACTGACTGTGGTTATCTTAACAATTGGATTATAACCTTTGTTAAGAACTGTGATGGGTAAGATATTTCACCCTACTTGCAAACTAACAGCTTAGCCTTCCACAGTTCTATAGAAGCTGGTGGAAGAAACAAGACTTTGGGGTCAAAGATGAAGGACACTTTGTTACTGACACTGGCAGTGGTAGCCAGAGTAGCAGAATTTTGGAGACAGTTATTCAAGTTGCAATTTGTATAAGGCAAGAGCAAGAAAGCCCGGTGTTACACACATGATGCCTTATAGAAGAGGAACTCTGGGTTTAAGAAATCTCAATATCTTATGATGGGTACCAAAAAAATCTACCCTTTGGCTTGGAAGGATAAACCACCTTTATTTTTAAAGGCTGTTTGCTATAGAAATACCCTTGAAAAGTTAGTCTAATGTAATCAATACTTGAGTTTACATGATTATATAAAAATGTGAAATCCATGGGAAATTGTTTCCCAATAATCCCTTTCTAGTTCTCAAATATGAGTCGATTTTAGATTCAGAGCTCACTTGTTCCTAGGAGAAAGCCTCCTGCAACACTATGGTGAATACATACCAATATGATTCGCAGAGTCCTTTCCAAAGGGACTTAGAACTATTTATTGAAATTAGCTAATGATGAAAAGGGACACTTCTAGGATGTAAACATTTCTAGCACAATGAAGTTTACACTAAAACCCAAAGAATTTTGGTCCAGCAGTTAATGTAAGGCCATTCGAGGTCAAGTGATAAATAGGGTCCTGGCTCTTACGTGACTCCCAGTGGGTTCACAGATTCTGCAGGGGTCATCAGTGATCTCTACTCTGACTGTGAGGGCATAATTTGAACTAATATCCTTGGCCTGTGGAGGGAGCTCTTTGCTGGTTTGTATTATGAGTTATCATAGTATAAAAGGACAACAGGAAATCTGAACATATCACCCACCACCATCAGTTAAAATTTTTAAAAAGCAGTATTGCATACACAATGGGATTGGGAAGGTTAGTGCCACCTGCAAAAACCAGTTGGACGCTAGAGAATTATGGTAGACTACCATAAATTTTAGTGTATTGTTGCCCCAATTACAATTGATGTGCCAAATGTGGTCTCTTTGGTAGAGCAGATTATTAAGGCCACTGATTAACTTTCAGTCTGACATTGATTTACTAAATATATTCTTTTCCATTCCAATTGAAACAGTGGATCAGAAACAATTTTTGTTCACCTAAAATGGATGATGATATTAATTTACAGTTTTGCCTTAGGAAGATGTTAACTGTCGTTTCTTGTGTTCTAATGTAATCCAGAGATCTGGACTCTTGGCTCTCCCATAAAAGATCACACTGATTCATTATTCCAACAACATTGTGATGACCTGATAATTAGACAGAATGATTAAGAAGTGGATGAAGTCCCCATGTCAGACTCTGTGCTGACAGCTCAGAACCTGGAGCCTTCTCTGGATTCTGTGTCTCCCTCTCTCTCTTCCACTCCCCTGCTCATACTCTGCCACTCTCTCTCTCTCTCTCTCTCTCAAAAATAAATAACCATAAAAAATTTAAAAAAAGAAATGGCTGGAGGTACACTGGATGTTTTCTTAAGGTACATGTGCTGCTAAGAATGGAAGGTAAGTCTTATGTAGTGTTATAAATTGGCCACTATAGCTAAGTTTTGGTGTTCCAGTAGTCAGTGGTTGCTGGAACATCCTCCCCAAAATAGAAAACGAATTGCTGCATCTTGCATTTAACACACACACACACACACACACACACACACACACACACACACAGGCTTGGTAGGTCTCTTCAAATTCTGGAAAAAGCACATTTCCAAGCCCAGCAATATTGTTGTCAACCCAAGTTGTCAATTTTGTCTCCACTAAGAGGTAACTTTGAAATAAATGTGTATTTTTAAAATTTCTTATGTTTTTTATTTATTTTTGAGAGACAGAGAGAGACAGTGTGAGCAGGGGAGGCTCAGAGAGAGGGAGACACAGAATCTGAAGCTGGCTTCAGGCTCTGAGCTGTCAGCACAGAGCCTGACGTGGGGCTTGAACCCATGAATGGTGAGATCATGACTTGAGCCAAAGCCGGACGCTTAACCGACTGAGCCACCCAGGTACCCCTAAATGTGTATTTTTAATGTTTATTTATTTGAGAGAGAGAGAGAGAGAGAGAGAGAGAGAGAGAGAGAGAGAGAGAGAGAGAGAGAGAGAGAATAAGTGGGGGAAGGGCAGAGAGAAGAGAGACAGATAACAAGTGGAGGAGGAGCAGAGAGAGAGGAGAGACAGATACAAATGGGAGAGTGGCAGAGAGAGAGGGAAACACAGAACATGAAAGAACTCCAGTCTCCAAACTGTAAGCACAGAGCTCGATGTAGGGCTCTAACCCATGAAGCACAAGATCATGACCTGAGTGGAAGTTGGATGCTTAACCCACTGAACTACCCAGGCACCCCTATTTTTTGAAAGATTCAAAAAAAGTTGTCAACTATATGTCAACAGCATAAAGTTCATTATAACATTTACTTACTTATTCTTTTAATATCTACACGAGCAATAATGTTTTCTCTTTCATTCTTGATATTGGCAATTCATATCTTGTCTGTTTTTTGCATGATCATTGTAGCTAAAGTTTTATCAATTTTATTGATGTTTTAAATAATAGATTGGGGGTTATTGAATTTCTCTATTGTTTTTTATTTCTTTTGCTTTCTTTGTGTGTAATTGTTCTTCTTTTTTTAAGATGATTGAGGTGGGGTGCCTGAGTGGTTCAGTTGGCTAAGCATCTGACTTAGCTCAGGTCAGGATCTCATGGTTGGCAAGTTTGAACCCTGCATGGGACTGTGTGCTGCCTCGCTCTCTGCCCCTCCCCACTCATGCTCTTATAACCTCATAACCTCATAACTGTATATTTTTATTTTTCTCATCTGGTTATTTTGTAATTCTTGTCACATATATTATTTCCAAATAGATTGCAACCTCAATTACATTGTCATTATTTTGTCTATCAATTTCAGTTTTAAGGAAATATTATTTAAAGAGATTTTACACTAAGAATATAATTATTTGGGACACCTGTGTGGCTGAGTTGGTTGAGCGTCCGACTTTGGCTTGGGTCATGATCTCACGCTTCATGATCTCACGGTTCATGGATTTGAGCCCCATGTCGGGCTCTGTGCTGACAGCAGCTCAGAGCTTAGAGCCTGTCTTCAGATTCTGTATCTCCCTCTCTCTCTGACCCTCCGCTGCTCACGCTGTGTCTCTCTGTCTCTCAAAAATAAGTAAAAAACATAAAAAAATTCAAAGAAAAAAGAATATAATTATTTTATATTTGCTTATATAATTACCATTATCGGTGACCTTTATTCCATTGAGTGAAACCAGGTTTCAGTGTGATACTATTTTTCTTTTCCTTAATGACTTGCACTAAAATTGTCTGTGCTGCTGGACTGCTAGTGACCAATTATTCCAACTTCTATATGTTTGTGAAAGTTATTTTTCCTTCATTTTTGAAAGATATTTTTGCTAGGTAGAGATTTCTGGGCTGACAATTTTTCCTACGTCTTTCAGTACTTTAAATATATTGCCCTGTGGTCTTCTAGTCTTTTATTCTGTCCAGAATCCTGTTGTCATTCTCCATGTAATGCTCTTTTGTCACTGGTTGTTCTTAAAGTTTTTTCTTTACCGCTAGTTTTAAGTAATTTGGTTATGAGGCATAGCTATCCTTATGTTGTTGTTGTTTGCTTGGAATCCACTGGATTTCTTGGAAGTGTGGGTTATGTTCATCAAATATGAAACATTCTTAGCTATTTTTTTTTCTTCCTTAAACTTTTCTTTCATTAGGGAATCTCATTATACTGTGTTTGGCCAATTGAACTGACCCAGAACTCAAAAGGAAATTGTTGAGGTGTAATTGTCATCCTATAAACTGGTGTTTTTTAAGTGCATAATCAAAGATTTAATGGGTTTACAGAAATGTGAAACCATTACCGCAATCCACAGTTAGAAAATTTCTTTCACACCCACAAGATCTCTTATGTCCATGTTGAGGTCCTTCCGTTCTACCTCTCTTCTCTGGTATCAACAGTTAACTTTTTATCTGTATAGATTGTCTTTTGGGTCCGTTTCATAGAAATGACATCGTAAAGTATATGGACATTTTTTTATGTTTGTCTTTTTCACTTAACATGTTTTTGAGGTCCTTACATGTTATGACATGTATTAGTACTTTCTTCTTTTTTAGTGCCAAATAATACTTTATTGTACAAATATATCATATTTTGTTTATCCATTTACAAATTTATAAACGTCAGATTGTTTCCACATTTTGCCAACTATAAATAATTCTGCTACAGACATTTGCATACAACTATTTAGGTGGATACGTTTTCTTTTTTTTTCTTTGAAAATGTCTAGATGTGAAGTGGCTGCAATATTTTACATATCTAACAGAAACATATGAGGGTTCTAACTTGTCCACATTCACAGTGGCACTTGTTACTGCCTTTCATTTTATTATAGTCATTCTAATGGGCGTGATGTAACATTACATTCCAGTTTTAATTTACATTTTCCTAATGACTAGTGTTGTTGATCATCATATGCATTTTGAATATCTTACATCTTTTTTACTGAAATAAGTCTTCCAACTCATAGGCAATGTGGCTTCAATTATATAGGTTTTTTAGAAAATTCATCTTACTGATCTTTTATAGTGTCTATTGTACATGATTTCATGTATTTTGTTAAATTTATTCTTTGTAGTTTGGGGTTTTTTTTGATGTTTTCATTAATTAAATTGTTTTTTTTCAATTTTATTTTCATAGTTTACTACTATTGTGGAAAACTGCAATATAAATGTTGACATTGTATCCTCTGATCTTTTTAAAAATTTAAATCCAAGTTAGTTAACATATAATGTAATTGTTTCAGGAGAATTTAGTGATTCATCACTTACGTGTAAAACCCAGTAGTCATCCCAACAAGTACCCTCTTTAATGCACATCCCCCTTTCAGCCCATTCCCCCACCCAATTCCCCTCTAGCAACCTTCAATTTATTGTTTTTTAATTCTAGTCATTGAACATTGTATATATTTCTATTTATATGTTGCTGGATTTGATTTGCAGGTATTTTGTTGATAATTTGACACCTGTATTCTTGAGAGTTTGGTATTTTAATTTCCTTGAGATTTCTTTTTCTGGCATTGGTATCAGGGTGATACTTTTGTCAGAGAATGAGTTTCTGTTCTTTTTTTTTTGATAGACCTTTTGCTGATAATTTTTATCATTAAGAATTTGATTTCAGTCATTTTTATATCCTCTATGTTTCTACGCAACATTTTCAAGTGTTCCTACACCTTCTTCACCATATGGAATATGGAATTAATAACTATTTTAGTGTTCTTGCCTACTAATTCTATTATCTAATTCCTTTCAGTGTTTGTTTGCATTGATTAATTTTTTTCTCCTCATGGGTCGTATTTTTCTGCTTCTTTCCATGCCTTGTAATTTTTTTGTTGTTGGATGGCATGTATCATGAATTTTCCCTTGTCAGTAATGAATAATTTTGTAATATTTTAAATATTTCCAGTCTTAACTGGGGCATGGTAAGTTATTCGGAAGTAATATAATTCTCTGAAGCTTGCAAGTACATTGTTAGGCAGCCTAGTTCAGGGCCAAATTTTTCCAGCTACTGAGGCAAAATCTTTCTGAATACTTGATTCTCTATAAATTATGAGGGTTTCCCCCTTTTTAATAGTAGAATCACAAACTATTTCTAGCTCTTACTAGTGAAAGTTTGATTGTGCTCTCTTCTTTCCTGGGTGTCTTTCCCTGACCTCACGTAATTTCCTCAGTTTAAGGACATGGCCATGTTCTATCCAGGTTTCCCTATCTTTTTCTGACAGGTGACTCTCAGCTGACAGAGAACAGGGGCAGTGATCATTCTCCCCTTGGTTGTTTTCCCCTCTGGCAGGTGACTATCTTTACTGTCTAATGTCTTAAGTCAGTGTACTGTTACTTATATTTGTTTAATCATTGGTTAGTTCAAGAAGGAGGATAAATCTGTTCCCTCCCACACATTTTGAAATTTAACAATCCCTCATACTCATGGTCTTAACCAACATCATAGAAAAACACTAAAGAAATTTTTCCTTAAAAATATGAATGATGCTTAGAATTATTCCAGTATATTTACAAATGGAAATGCATAAGGGATTATAGGTGACACACTCAAGACTCCAAATGTTGTTGGTGATAGAGATGAGACACTAGCCTGTCACTTATCATATTAATTCAGAATTCTTTGCACTATTGATGGAGATTCTCAGAATCAAATGGAAGTCAGTAAACATGACTTTATAATAATATAGTTTTAAGTATAATTTGGGCTAAGTTAAATGCATTTATGGGAAGTTAATGAGAAAAATTCATGAAGGTTTTTATATTTTAAAAACAAATTTTATCAATTACCATAATATCAAATAAATTTTAAAAATGCTAGAATTTTAGATTTAATAAATATGCTTTGGAAATATATTTAGAAAATTGGATATTTTTTTCTTTCTGGATTAGTAGTATCAATGTCAAATGTTAGAGAGGTGAAAACAAAGGAAGTAAAATGAAGTATTTGTTTTACAGTCTCCTAAATCAACCCTCTGAAGTATCCAAATGCAAAAGGACAGCAGAAATAATAACCATGCTTTTAATTAACAATCATCTCAAATTATGATGATATATTCATTGCCTAACCAAATACATATATTATAAATCTCAGTAATCTTACTCACATTAGCCTCTTAGCTTTCGGGACACTAGTAAAGAATTTATCTCATAATTTATTTCAGTGATTATAATAATTGATCATTAGCTTACAGTAAATTTATTAGAAGAAGCAGATATATTATTTGTAGCTGTTAATAATCCTTAGTGTCTTCATCATAATCAATCTCAATATACCAAGAAACAAATTATATTGTGAAGGTAAGTAAGTGGCTTTCATAAGATCTGGAAGCCATGTTACTGTAACAACAATTTGTATAACTAAAATATATAGTGCCCTGTACTTGAGATTAAAATGGCATCAAAGGGCAAATCAAGCTAAACTCAGTATCTTTGTTTGCTTATACACAGCTGCACAGGACTACCCACATTATCAGACCTACTTATTATGTTTTTCTGAGGTTCAGTTTCGTCAAGATATCTTGCTCACTAGGACTTCTTATTAATATTAGAAAAATTTATATATATATATATATATATATATATATATATATATATACATACATTTAAGATTTTTTAGTAGATCCATTAAGAAATTTAACTAAAAAGGGTAAACTTAAGGAATAAATTTCCCAAATCCATGAACAAGTAATCATGATCATAAGAATTAAATGAAGATAGAATCTCTCTTTTTAGAATTTATAAAAATATTTTATTTATTTTTGAGAGAGAGCATATGAGCAGGATAGGGGTGGGGGTGGTTGCAGAGGATCCAAAAACAGGCTCTGCCCTGACAACAGCAAGCCTGATGTGGGGCTTAAACTCATGAACCACAAGATCATGACCTGAGCCAAGGTCAGACACTCAACCAACTGAGCCACCCAGGTGTCCTGAAGGTGAATCTTTCTAAACTGTAGTCTCATTTAAATTTTTTTCAAAATTGTTAAACTTTAAAATACCAGGATTGGTTTGGTTCAAATAATGTGTTATTACCAGAAAAATAATGTAACTACTGTATATACAGTGCTATGAAGAGACACCTTCAATTATCTGTAAATGACTGAGACACTATTTAAAGAACTTGTTAGCTAGAGATAAAAGACTCACTTTTTAAAAAAATAACCAAAGTTTGTGCCTCTTAATTCCCTTCACCAATTTTACCTATTCACTTACCCCACTCCCAGCGGACAACCACCAGTTTGTTCTCTTTATTTATAAATTTACTTCTGTTTGTTTTATTTCTTTTTTAAATTCTACCTAAAAGTAAAATCACATGGTGTATATTTTTCTCTGGGTTATTTCACTTAACGTTGTACCTTCTCAGTGTACCCATGTCGTGTAAATGGCAAGATCTTCTTCTTTTTATGGCAAAATAATATTTCAATGTGTGTGTGTGTGTGTGTGTGTTGTGTGTGTGTGTGTGAGTGTGTGTGTGTGTATACACACATCATATCTATCACATCTTCTTTATTCATTCATCTATCCATAGATACTTGGGCTGCTTCCATATCTTGGATATTATAAATAATGCTGCATAAACATAAGGGTACATACACCTTTTCAAATTAGCATTTTTGTTTTCCGTGAGTAAATATCCAATAGTGGAATTATTAGATTATGAGATACTTCTCTATTTTTAATTTTTTGAAATTGCAAAAAATTCCATACTGTTTTTCACAGTGGCTACACAAATCTGCATTTAGGTTCCACCAACAGTAATAAGGGTTTTCTTTTCTCCACATCCAACACTTATTTCTTATCTTTTTTAACCACTCTGATGTGATTTAATATCTCATTGTGGTTTTGTTACATTTTCCTGATGACTAGTGATATTGAGCATCTTCTCATGTGTCTGTTGGCAATCTATAGGTCTTCTTTTTTAAAATTTTTTAATGTGCATTTGTTTTTTTTAGAGAGATAGACAGAGTGTGAGAGGGGGAGGGTCAGAGAGAGAGGGAGACACAGAATCTGAAGCAGGCTCCAGATTCTGAGTTGTCAGCACAGAGCCTGATGGGGAGCTCAAACTCACAAACTACTAAGTCATGACCTGAACCAAAGTCAGATACTCAGCTGACTGAGCCACCCAAGTTCCCCAATCTATATGTCTTCTTTGAAAAAAATGTCTATTCAGTTTTTCTACTCATTTTAATTGGATGATGATGATGACAATGATGACTCATGGTGTTGAGCTCTGTAAGTTCTTCATATATTTTGGATATTAACCTTTTATCAGATATGTCTTTTGCAAATATCTTATCTCAGTAGGTTGCCTTTTTGTTTTGTTGATGATTTTTTTCTTTACTGTGCAGAAGTATTTTTTTTTAATTTTGGTGTTTGGTGTGGTCCTAAGTAGTTTATTTTTGTTTTTGTTCCTCTTGCCTGAGGAGACATATCCATAACTATTCTACTTAAGTTCATGTCCAATAGATTACTTCCTTTGCTTTACTATAGGAGTTTTATGTTTTTAGGTATCACATTTTAGGTCTTTAATTCATTTTGGGTTTATTTGTGTGTGTGTGTGTGTGTGTGTGTGTGTGTGTGTGTGTGTGCGTGTAGTATAAAAAAGTGGTCCAGTTAAGATATTCACTTCTCGATAACCTACAGATGAATTTTTTTCATGAAGAGCCAGTCAAATATTCAAGGACAAGAGACAGACATCAGTCATAGTCATTTTTCAACAAAGTCAATTTATTTTCTATTCAAGGAGATGTTAATTTATAATCTCAGTTTACTAGAAGAGGGAGATTATTTTTCAACATTTAAAAAACTCTGAACAATAAAGGATCTTCTCTTACTGTCTTGGGAGGGAGAGAAAAATCAAACTTTTGACAAACTTTGTTTACAAGATATAGACATTGTTTTCCTAAGAGTGAGGTGAGTTGGCAGTCCTTTTTATACCTAAATGGCTTGGCAGAACATCTATTACATCTTTTCCTTTCTCATTTTGGTTTCTAAAGGTTGTGTTACAGACAAAAACAGTTTCCTCGATGCCCATTAAAGTTATTATAAAGTAGCAATTATGCACAATCTATCATGACACTAAAACAGGACAGAAATATTTTATAAATGTGTAATGTTTTCTATTGTGTCATATTAATTATCTCTTGGAGACCAACCAACTCAAGCTTTGTGGTGCAATGCTCTTCAATTGTGGTTTATGTTTTCTTCTTGGCTGAACTTACATTTCCATGGTCATCTCATGGAAAATAGCCACGAGTCTCACACACCTAAGGTAGTAAGACTGCCCAAGTTTCTCCAGCACAGAAAAATAAATCTGTTTTTAGTAAATATTCATTTTACTTTTTAAGGTGTATTCAGTACTGTATATCATTGTCTTTTTAATCATTGTAATAGTTCTGGGAACAGGGATCATTTTTTTAAAACATCGTATCACTTTAGAAAATGCTGCTATTGTTCCAGAATAGCATCTTCTCTTAAATGTTAAGCAGTTGAGACAATCTAGAATAGTTGATACAGATGGCTTGTTAGCACCCAGATCAAATAAAGTTGTGGGCACATATTCTTTATGTGACTTCGAATCAGTCACTAAGAAACTATGAGTGCCATCATCTAACTTCGTGAGCATTCAATTATTGGAATAATGCTGATAACTTATTACCTTCTTATGATACTTTAGGGCCTTTTTAAGTATGCGGGAAATGTTTTAGACTTACATATACATCAGCCCATGATGAGCTACCTGTTTTGTTAAATATTTAAGGAAAGATATTTTCATGAAAATATCCTGGCATATGGTATAGCTACTGAATCCATCACAATGCCACTTTTCATATTGTTTTATGAGCAGTGAAACAAGGCACATTATGACTGCAGGGAACAATAATTCTCCAGTGGTTCTGTTTTTTACTTCGCCTGCACACTAAATTATGAAGGCAGATTGTTTCTTGGTGTTTGCTGAAATTTATGGCATGTACATATTTTTCTGTAAATGTCTTTTCAAATGGAAGATGTTACAGAAAATTCAGGGTAGTTCTTGGGTTATGGGTGGGGAAAGGGTGATAAATAATGTACATATAATTCTGACTGATGTTGTTTTAAACAGTTATAGAAAATGTTCTAACCTGAATTCAACAAATGTGCCAATGAAAGTAAATGTGATTGGCATAGGTGGAGCACAGACAGCTTGTATAGCATAAATTTAGAGTCGCTGAGATCTTCTCATACCTGACTAAATCCTCTCCATTCTGTGAACTCATTTCCAATATTTTTAATTGAGCACCAAGTTTTTATTCCCCAAAAAGTTATGACACAATATGCAAAAATTCCCAGGAAAGGAAATTTACTCTTAATTTCATATTACTTTGTAAATGTATGATGCCATATTCTAACCTATTGCTGGTGAAACTTTCCCTATCTTCTAAAGTCTCACCCCTCATAAGGATATCCCGAGTAGTGGTCAATGTCATGAAGGTTCACTGATCATACATTTTGCATTTAGATTACCAAGAGAAGTGAATTAGGTATGAAATTTTCAGAGGAAGGCAGGCACAAAGGAAAGAGTTTAGAGCTTCAATTTTACTCCTTGATGATTTTTCCAGTGCCTTCCTCGTCACTCAAAAATACTCTCTAAGAATCAGTTTAACTCATAACTGTGCCTAGAATCACTTTGGAGAAATTCCTGGCTTACCTACCTTCTATTAAGCAAATATTTTTTTTTATCCTTACTGCATTATACTTCCTTAATACCTTGCTCCAAGTGGAAATAAACTAAGCTGTTAAAAAGTGGTCTATGGCAATGGATATAAAACACATCTCTTGAATTTTAGAGAAAAACCAAGAGTAGCGTAAGAAAAAAAAGCAAACTTTAAGACAATATTTTTCATGTAAGTGATTAAAACTGGAGTATACACTAAAACTTATGTATTAGAAAACCACAATGTATCTACCAGCCTGTGTTGTTACTCTTGGAACAATAAATACAGACTACTGAAGGAAAAGGACCTAATTAGAACCATTTGTTTGAAAAGAAAGTAATCATCGTGGGGACCACATTTAGCAAACACAGAATTAAAAGCACAAAATAAAAATTAAACATCTAGGGAAGCATGATTTAAGTTGTTTTATAGTATTAGCTGTTTTCTAGAACACTGACAGAAAACTGTGTTTCTGAGGTCTTGTTTATAGTGTGTAATTTTAAAAGAACTATTATGTCTTTAACTGAGGAAAGATTATATTTTATATTTAGATTCAATTAATAGAAAAATATTATTAGTCAAACTTCGCAAAAAAAAGATTCATCAAAAACTGTTCATATCTATGGATATTATCTAATCTATGAACTTTGCCTTGCAATGAAGATATGAAGATATGTGAGACGGTTTGTTATGCCCAGATCGCGTACACAGTAGGTTGAATGAAATAGAACTCACATTTCATATTTCTAAGCTCCTTGATTAGAACTTCTCTTGATGTACACAATAGACTGATTTCTAAGATAACTATAATAGACATTGTTAATGTTAAATGATGCATTAATCTCTCGTGTTAAGCTAAAATATAACTTTCTTTATAATGCTGAAAATAGGGATCCAGAGAAATAGCACAACAAACTACTATGGACTAGAAAAGTCGTTTTATCCTTATCTCCTTTATTTCACAGTACTTTGGGGAAATATTAAGGTAATCCAAAGATTTTCTAGCTACATTTCTATAAACTCTCCTTTCCCTCAGGGAAAAAAATAGGCTAAAACAATAAAATATTCCAAAGAAGCAATTGCTTAGATGACTGGGTTTGCATTCTCATTTTGTTATTATTTTCCACCGAGTGTGTTAGAAAAATAAAATGGGATTTGTGGCAGGATTACTCTACAGGATTTTATAATATAGTTTTTAGATGCTGTTATTACCCTGCAAAAGCAGCTAGCTTTCTTGCCCAAAGATATAAAATATAGTCAGAATTGGTGTCAGGCATTTTAACAGGTGCTTAACATAGTTAGGACTATTAGATGCTTAGTGAAATTCATGACAAAATTATTTCACATTTTAAAAAGAAATTTGATGGTTATTTAAATCAAAACAGCAAGTGAATTGCTAATTTTAGGTATTTAGGCTAGGTCCATTTGTTAATATATTTGCATTTATGTTTAATGTTAATTGTTTGCTAAAATTGTTCTAATAAAAACAGTTATATAACCTTGTGTAAGAAGGAATCTGTGAATCGTATGTAGTGATCATTGGTTATGATGCAATCTATATAGTGATATTTTAATTCAGACTGAATCTGATAGGGTCAAATCTATGACTTATGCTTTTCAGAAAAAAATAATTGTTCTTTTCAGAATAATTTCATTTTCAGAAAAGAATAATTGTTCAAATTTATTATGGAAGAACCGGCAAATATCCTTCTTTTATTGAATATTAATGCATGCAAATGCCTAATTTCTATTAAATATACCATGGTTTGTTGTCATGATCTGTATTCTACAACCATGAGATCTCTGTGATTCTACCTAGAGACTGTAAATATCTGAGATAGCCCTTTTATGAAAAATTTATATAATCTTGATTCCAACTTGCAAGATTTAGCATTTAATTACCACGGGATTTATCATATTTTATAATTATGTTTTGAATCTAGTATTAATAGAAATGCCTGAAATATTGTCTTTCATTTGACTTTTACAGAGATCAAAACATGCTTACCTTTAACATTTTTAAGTCAGATTTTTAATGTATCATTGACATACAGAAAATTTACCTCTATAAGTACATAGTTCTATTAGTATTGAAAAACATATAGCTTCATGGAACCAATTTGCATAGAGTGTTTCCATTATGGGAAAAAAGTTCCCTTTTTTCTTTTTCTTATCAAGCACTCATCTTTCTCCCAAACCTTGGCAACCAGTGATCTGCCTTTTCCAAAATGACATATCTAGGAAATCATTCTGAATGTGGCCTTTTATAAGCTTCTTTCACTTAGCATGAATGCATTGGAGAATCATCTACATTATTCCTTTTGTTCATGATTTATTACTTCTTATTGTTGAATAGCTTTCCATTGTATAAATATACCATAGTTAGTATGGCCATTAACTATTTGAAGGGCATAGTGTTATTTCTAATTTTGGCAATTATGAATATAGCTGCTATAAGTAATTGCAACATGTTTTTGCATGAACATAAATTATAATTTCTCTAGGGTAAATATCATACAGTATATTGTTTGGTCCTAGAAAGGAAAATATTTAATTATGGTTATAAGCCACCAAACTGTTCTCCAAAGTGGCCGTACCATTCTGCATTTTTACCAGTATTTTATGAGAGTACTAGTTACTACATATCATTATCTACACTCAAAATTTTTATTTTTTTGTTTGTTTCATTTTGTATTTGTCATCTTATTTGGTCATTTGTCATTCTTATAGATACAGTGGAATTTCATTGTAGTTTCCATTTGTATTTTCCTAATGACTAATTAATTATGTGTAGCATTTTAATCAATGTCTTATTTACTTACCGTCATATCTCTGATGTCTTGAAATATTTTGCCTATTTTAATAGGATCGTTTACTTTCCTACTCATTTTTATGGCTTTTCACAAATTCTGGATACAAGTCTTTGTCAGACGTATATCTTTGCAATTTTCTTTCTTATGCTGTAGCTCATCTTTTCAGTCTTTAGCATGTCTTTCAAAGTGCAGAAATATGTAATTTACATATTGTTTATTTATTTTGACTGCAGATATCTAATTGTTCTAATACCATTATCTAAAATGATTGTCCCTTCTCTAATGAAATTTGTTTTCATTTTTGATCACAATCAGTTATGTTTAAGGTGAGGGCTGGCTTGCCCAAGTCTCTCATTGCTCCTACTTAACCCTCACTCAACTTTCCATCTCCTGTGTGCCTATTATTCAGATGTAATCTCTTCCCCTACTCTTGCTTCTCCTTCAGTAGTTGACTCTATTGCTTATTAAGTGGTACTGGAGTATGTGTGTCGGGTGGGTGTGGGTGTGGGTGCACACGTACACATACATGCTGGACATGGGAGGCATGTTTTCTCTTATCCTGGTTCAACATCAATCCTAAACTGTCTCTTGTCTCTTCATCTTAAGATCACTTTTTTTATAACTCTGCTCATGAGGAAACAGTGTTTCCTATCTTTGTTGAATTTTATCAGACAGGGAGTTATCTACTTTTCCACCAACAGAAGCCCTTTTATGGTCTGGGCCCAAGATAGATTCATGTCTTTTCCTAAACTACAGTGAGCCTCTATGTTCAGCCCTGGGGAGACAGGATAAGGCTTCCCTCCCTTTCTTTACTTGCTTAGGGTAGAATTGTCTAGGAGGGCCTTTTTCCCTTCCTGGTAGTGGGATCACCCACTTTCTTCACGTCGTCCCCACCACTGGGAGCTTTAGCTCTTCTCCTACGCTGTGACAAGTCTTTCTTGTGAGCAGCCAATGAGAAGAGCAGAAGCTAAATTATGAACTTCCTTATGTCTGTGGTTTTCGGTACTTTCAGATTAGACTACACTTAGACTTTAGCAATTTGTTCAATTTAGCTGCTGATATGTCGCCCAGAATCCCCTTTTTACTCTGCCACACGTGTGCCAATGCTTGCATCTTGTCTCTCCTCATAAGGCTTCATTTATCCTTACATTTCAAGCTACTTTTTTTTTCTTGTTGTTAGGGTGGGAGCAATGCTCTTTCCAGTTTTAGGCATCTTGGATAGAAGTAGAGCTCCTCCTAGAGAGAAGCAGATCTTATAACCTTTTACATAAACATAGTTTGGACTTGCTCCCAGAGCTGTGGCTACTTTGAGAGTGTTGTTCCTGGACTCGTTTACAACAAAACAGAATAGGGCAGGAACTGCCTACACTTGTTTCTAGTGTTTCTTGTGGCCAAATAAGAAGGGAAAATATATGCCTAGAGATGAAGTATCTTGTAGAGACTGGCTAAGGCTCTGGCCTTCAAAGAAGCACCCTATTCCTAGCCCAAATATTTCCCTGTAAATGAAAGATTTAGAATCAATGCATTGGTTATGCGAATTTTTGACCCATCTGACCTTGATCTATCCTTTTTCATCTGAACATGATGGGTTTATTACATTAATTACAATGGCTGACAAAAACATATCAGATTTTTTTTTAATTTTAGGCACTAAAATACAATTATAGAGCACCACGTCAAAATTAAGCAATCAGTAAAATATTACCAACTTTATTATAGTTTAAAAGTCAGACCTCATCTTGAATGAAAGAAACTACATTTTTCTTTATGGATTTATACTAATTTCTTCTTTATGTTAGAATAAAAGTTAAGATTGTGTTACATCCATGAATTTAGAGCAAAAAGGGAACAGTCTTCTGTCAGAGAAAAAAAATATTTCATAATTGCTGAAATAACACTGAATCAGTGACCTTGATCACACATTAGATATTATAGAAATAATTTTTGGTAAAAGAGAAGTCTAATGACACATTTCATCAGAAGTAAGAAAATGAGAATATGAATAAAACAATGAGAAATAACAGTGTTCAGAGTTCAAAACATCCTAATTTTATATAAGAACTTTCTAGATAAAAGGTTAAAGTTCAATGGACCAGACAGGAAATTAAGGCCACATGTAATATAAACTAACTTTTCTAAGCAAAAGAATCATGTGAATATGAAATTCAAAAAGGCAAGCCACATACCCAACAACTTTTCTTTATGGACAAATGAAAGCATTATAAGGAGCCAAAAAAGAGTCTGAAGTGGAGTGGAGGTTAACAGATAATCTTTCTAAAGGACGAAATCATACTGATTCCAGTATGTTACTGTCTGAAAGATGTAAATATTAGCCTATAAAATGTGTTCTTCATTTTTTATTTGGCTTCATGAAAACTCAAGACTAACCTTATGACTAATCTTTAATAACTATTTAGTGCTGGGAGCCATTTCTGAAGTAAGGCAGGTTTGCAAGGCCTCCCACCGTCAGATGGCGACCATTGTCTACACCCACTCAACCCCACTCAATTTCTGCTTGAGCATCGACTCCCAAGATGCCTGACTGACTGATATTAGGAGGGACTTGCCTTCTTATGCTAAAAATATATGAATTATACCTTATGAAAAAACTTATTACAGGAGTTTCTTCTTTTGTGATTATGGGAGCAAATATTACATTTCTCAAGAAACTTGTTTTTCTTCCCCTCGAGAAAACAGGCTATTGACCCCTGCTCACAAAAGGACTAACTCTTGCCTTTGCTATGCTGAAAATATACATACATACATACATATGTAAAAACATACAAAACATTGCCTGTATATGAATGCTAAAGATACCTTCTTTCCCCATGTGATAAGCATGTAGTCACCCACTTCAATCACTATTGATAAAGATTATGCATGAGTCTTCTACCAATCAATGTTCTGGGAAATTTTTACATGCCAAAAATTTGTCATCAGAAAGAATTTTCTAAGGCAATTGCCACTTCTGTTTTGTACCCCATACATTTTCTCCATAAATTAAGCTGACTCTCTGGTCAGTGCAGAGAGACCTGTCTGATGAGCAGAAAGAAGCGGAGACTCTCTCACTCTCTTTCACTGACACCTTTCATCCTTCAGGGAGCCCTGGACCTGCTGGAGCTGGACTCCGGCAATTTGGGATTTAATGGAAAGTATATCCACTAATTTTCTGACCTCATTTATGGAAAATAAAAACAGTTTATATCATACAGCACTAGAAATATATTAATTATTAAGAATTAGAGATTTGCACCATACCAATAAATAATAGGAATAATGTAGAGAATCTATTTTGTGGATAATATATTAGAAACTGAGGTCTCTATAATAGAAAAAAGGTTTATATATATGTTCAGTCAAATGAAAGATGTACAAGGGCTCTAAAATACCCAACTAGTGTACTCTTTTTGAGAAGATATTAATCAATAATAAGCTCTAGTCACCTGAGAAATTTCAGTCACCTAAGATACTGGAGAAACATTAGTAAATGAGTCACTATTAAAATAATATAATAATAACAAAGTTGGAGTATAAAATTATGTCAGTTATCTATTATTACAAAATGAATTACCTCAAAATTTAGTAACTTAAAACAACACACATTAATTATTCTGCTTCTCCTATGGGTCAGAAACTTGGACACATTTTAAAGGGAGAATGGACCATCTATTTTAGACCTCTCATGGACTGCATTCATGATATTAGTTGGGCTATAGTCATTTCAGTACTCACATGGACACAACCTATTTCTGAGCTTATGTGGTTGCTGGCAGAATTCAGTTTCTCATGAAGTGTTAGACTGGAGATTTCACTTCCTTATTGCTTATTGGCAGGAGTTAACCTTCAGTTCCTTGCCATGTGGCTTTTCCAAGATGGCAGCTTGCTTCATCAAAGTGTGAAAGCTGACTTGGCATTAGGTAGGCCTGATAACTTGATGGAGGTCACAGTCTATAACCTATTCCCCCCAAAAATATATTTTCTTCACCTTTGCTGTATTCTATTAGTAAGAAGGAACTCACTAAGGCCAGCCCTCACTTAAAGAGTGGGAGGAAAAAAAAGGGCATTGCAAGAGTTGGAGATCATTTAAGAACATTTTAGAACCTACCACAAAAACTGATGCTAAACTACAGTTTCACTAAAATATAATGTCTCTGTTGAATTGCTAGTATTGTTATAAAGCAAACAATGATCAAGTCAAAATAATTCTTTTTTTAAATGTTTATTTATTTGTGAGAGAGAGACAGAGCACAAGTTGCGGAGAGGCAGAATGAGAGGGAGACACAGAATCAGAAGCAGGTTCCAGGCTCTGAGCTGTCAACACAGAGCCCAATGTGGGGCTCCAATTCAGGAGCTGTGAGATCATGACCTGAGTTGAAGCTGGAGGCTTAATCAACTGAACCATTCAAGAGCCCCCCAAAGTAATTCTTAAATATGAAGGCACATATTATAGAAAAATAGCCATTTAATAATAGACATAATCTAAACTTCATGATCATTACTGTAGGCACTTGGGATATTGGAATATAAATTCATACAATATGTTTTGTATGAAGGAAAGGGAAAATGGAGAGATGGTTAATTTGCTATTTCCATTGATCATTTTTAGAGTGAGTTATTAATGGCTTTTTGTACTTTTACTAACTAATCTATAAAGTGTTTATACTAGTTTACAATTAGAATTAATCACTATGTAGTATGAAAACTGAAGAGTGATATAGGCTTTTATAGCACTTTCTTGTTAACATTTACTTCATAGACATTATCTCAAATCAGAATAAACTTATGATATACTGATGACTGGTATGGAGCTTAGAGAATGAAAAATTGTCTCACCTTCCAAAATTAGCCATTGGCCAATCTAGGTCTAGACACTAAATATTAAACCTTTTTATTTTCTATTAATCCACATTGCACATTACATCAAAGAGGGTAAAGAGGGATAAAAATTTATAGGTAAATAGAATTAGCATCACAGTGTCTTTACTGAAGCTTAGTAATTAGGCTTGCAAGGATAATATTTTCAATATATGGTTTTTTTTAGTAATTCGTTCCATGCTGATTAGAGTCTATCATTTTAAAATGAATATGAAGCAGGATTCTGATACAGAATTCCTTTGACAATAATTATTAAAACTTTAGCCTTTATTATTTGCATTTGTATTTTTCACACTATTTAATGAGAAGGTTGTAAAGCTGTAACATCTTATGCTTTTGTAATACAAACTTGGGTCAAGCTCATTCAAACTCCTGTGATCGACATATATTACCATTTGATGGTGATACATTTGATTTGATGGTGATTGATTAACAAACGCACAGCTGGTGTCATTTTAATTCTTTCAGAACAAAATCTCAATTATAAACGTAATGAAATAGTACGGACCTTTAGATAGTTTAAAATATTACAAAAATAATCTCATTATAACCTTTATTATATGAAATGGAGTTAAATTCATAATCTCCATCTAAAATAGAAGATACATATGCAAATATTAATAAAGTGTACTTAAACTTCTTGCATATTATTAGAGTTTCTCTCATACTGTTGGAGAACAGGATCTAAACACTTATAAAACTAAAGCATTATGTTTTATCCTAGATACGTGAATACCTAAGAAAATTTTATTTTCCTAAAGCTGTAAATAATGTAATTGCCATCTTTTCTAGAAATACTGAGATGGATTTAAAAAGACATGGTTATTTTTTAGAGTATTTTGGTTCACTTATTTTCTTTTCTTTAAGTTTTTATTTAAATTCCAGTTAGTTAACATACAGTGTAATGTTAGTGTCAGGAGTATACAGCGATTCAACACTTGCATATAACACCTATTTTCAAGGAAATAACTGATTCAGTACACCCATTCTAAATGGTTCATCAACCCCAACTAAACTTCAGAAAAATATCTCTCCCATAGAAAAATAACAATACCCTATTAAAAAGAATTAGTAGAATTTATGTATTAATTTAATTATTTTAATCTATTAAGCCTTTCCAGCTTTATCTTTCTCTTAAAATGTAGAAATTATTAAAATACCAACTTAGCTCAAGTTACAGATGACTTGATATTTTAGTCACCTAGTACTTACACAATTCTCTGAAATACCTCAGGTTTACATAGCCATTAAAAATTTAAAAAAGAGCTTTATTGAGCATAATATGTCCTTAGTTTTTTCTAGGAATCATTGAAATGCACAGTATCCCCTGTTACTTATATTGATATGTTGCTTTATTAAAACCTTGGCACATTTAACAATATGATAAGGAATCAACATCAATCTCTCCGAGACATGTAAGCTCTGCATTTTTAATACCCAAGGCTGGTATTAGTTTGGCCACATTTTAGCCATTTTCTGTCTTCTGAACCTCTTATAATTGTATACATGACCCGTATCTAACAACTATTTGAGCAAGTCACACGATCCTCTCTGGGAATCATTTGTCTTAAAGAATTCCCATTGTGGGAATATATCCTGATACTTAATCACCAACAGAAACCTTACCCATACTCTGTCTTTTTCTTTTTCATTAAGCTTTTCCTGATCCCTATGCTTTGTGATTATTGTTGTTGTTGTTTTATTCTCAGTGCTTGCATCATATTTCGCACAGCTAATGAGCATTTAACGTATACTTGCTTATGTTGTTATAATACACAATGTACATCAGATCCTCTTATTTGACTATTAACTTTTTGAGTATGTGAACCAAAGACCTTTAAAATTCACAGTAATATGAATAGCACTCTGTGTGAGGACATTATAAAAGTTTTTATTAAAATAAAATGCTTTCCAAATTATTAATCGAGCTTTCTGAACAGAGCCAATTTACATCATCTTTATGCAACAGAAAGTGAATCAATTTTAAATAATTTCCCCCACGATATACCACAATACTACTGAGACAGAATTTATGAGTGAAAGATTTGTTAACTAAAAATTCAAACGAGTATTATTTTTTATCAACCAATAAAACCTGTATAAATATGTAGAAGGAGGAGCACCTTCCTAAAGTGGCAGACCAAATCTTTATTTTCTTACTAGAATGATAGAGAAAAGTATTGCATAACTGAACAAGGGTGATGCTTCCAATCTCAACAGAAGACTTAAAGGGAGAAAGGGTAGTTGAGTGGAGAGAGAGCCTGTGGGATTCTGTGGACCATATTCTTGCCATGTAAATATAGACTAGCCTGAGACATGCACCAAATGTCCTTATAGATCACCTTTCTCCTCTCTCCCATGGGAGCTGGTTTACACCTACAGTTGTGTCATTAAAAATCAGGTGCAATTACTTACCATGTATCATAGTTAGCAAGCTTTAGAGCAATCTTTAAAAATCTCACAACTTCTAATACATTGCATCTTAATAGGTGAACAATATTTATTGGAAAATGGATATAATTAGTGGAAATATCCAATAGGAAATTCGATGAGGAATATTATCACATTTATGATAAAAGATTCCTTTTTAAGTTTCAGTGTGTAAAAAAACGATTATTTCAAGATAAGAAAGAATGAAAATATGGGTGAAGTGTTTTATATTAGCATTTACATTAACAATGCAAATACAGACAGACTAAAATAATCAGAATAAAAAATCTTTTTTTCTGATCATTGCAAGAAAGATATTTCACCCTTAGTCTTACTTGCTTATTAAATAGAAAAGCCAGTTTCTTTACTTTTCACATATCAAGTTGTTGATAAATGACATGTTTTACCTCCTATTTTCTATCCAAAGCAAAAAGATTCATTTATATTTTATAGTTAAGCCCATGTGAATGTGAGTTACAGATATAGCTGCTTTCATTAAATAATAATGCTTCAAGTTGCTTCATATTTTTCTTCCAAAAAATTCAAACTGTTTAACTGACAATTACTATATCATTATTTTCATTTTTCACATGACACTTTCTTTTTCCCCCCTTTTTAACATTACTTTACCTTGCAAATATGCTAAGACACAAAAATGCCTCATAGAATATAAATTAACATATGGAGATGAGAGAACAGAACAGAGAGGTTAAATTATTTGTCCCAAATCACATAAGTAATCAGTGGAAAAGGCTGATAAATGCTCAGTTTTCCTCTTGTGTTTAGAAATGTTACTCTTAATTCATATAGTTCATGGTAAAGATATAGTTTGGCCATTTTTCCATACAGTAAATCTTTTATTTGTCTCTCTTTTTGAACTTTTCATAATGAAATCATAAAATTTTCTGACAAGATGTCCCACTGAAAGCAAAAATATTTGTAGTGGTAAGATAAGAAAGGAGCATAGGTTCAATCACCATCTTAAACCTTAGTTTGCAATGATGTGGCAAATTGACTCAGATATAAATGGTGAGATAATTAAGTACGATACAAAAGGAAATATCTTACTCCAATACCTTATTGATCATCTACTTGTACTTGTAAAGGTATTATCTTTATATTAGTCTCAAGGGCAACATGGAGATATCTCTTAAACCTTGATATTTCATATTTCTCAAAGGATAAAAGTGTAGGTAGTTCAAAATAGAGGGAGTGACTGGGATTCAAGAGTTAATTCAAATTGTTATAAAACTAACATTTTTTAAAAGGCTATTGAATTGTCATCAATATCTATGTAAACCAGTTCTAAGATTTATCTTTCCTATTTAGCAGATAACCATAAGCTTTCAAAATTTTAGGAAGCAACCCTTAATATTTCAAGCTTTTATTAAGTTTCTCCTTCATTTTTGATAAAAGTAAGGCTGAGATTTGGACAAAAAGAAAACTTAATTTATATTTGGTTCTTTATTAACCAACATTGGCTAAGATTGATAAAATTTACCTTGTATGTCTGACACAGACAGATATAAATCTTCTCTGGAGATCATATATTATTTTCCTTAAGAATATTCTCTTGAATCATCTCTATTTTTGGTGACTTTGTGTAATCATAAGACTGAAATCAGGTTCTCTGAAGACCATAACAAATTAATTCCCATCAAGGAATACATGCAAAAACCAGTTGTCTACTTAAAAATATTGCTCCCAGGTGTGTTTGAATGTTTGACCTTGTCTCTCTTTATTCACTTAATATGTGTATTCCTTTGTACAATCCCTTTTGATTTTATGTACCTATTTTCATAAGAAATCTTCCATATAAGGTCGTACCATATGACATCTAATATTCAGAAAAAAATTAAGAAGTAATTTTGCTTTATATATCCCAGTGTATTACATGCTGGCTAGCCCAATGTCTTGGAAACAATACCTTCAACAAATGTCTTCTTATTGGCTATTGACTGCCAAACTTAGGATTCTAAACAGTACTCAAAAGAGCAGAATAGTTTACAATATTTTGCTTCTCGAGAATGATAATAAATGTGTTATGATTCTTGTCTTATTTCCCCTAAAAATTAAAAACATAGAAGTGTTCAACTATGTTATGTTATAGTACAAATTGCATGAAAAAGGTAGCAATGTGTGCTAAATGAAAGCCAACACAGAAATCTAAAGTCATGGTACTAGCACTCATTAACTATTTGCCTTTCTACAAGTTTCTTATGTTTTTGAGTCACACTTATTCCGTTTTAAAGGAAGGATATTTACCTAATGCTATGTGTTACCGTGTGTGTGTGTGTGTGTGTGTGTGTGTGTGTGTGTGTGTGTGTGATAGAGAAAGAGAAAGAGAGAGAAAGAGAATGAGAGAGTGTGGAGGGAGAGAAAGAAAGGGGTATTGAATGGGATAATGGATATGAAAACTGTTTTAAATAGACTCAAATGACAATGTAAGCTACTGTAAAAAGTTTTCACTCTGGGGGTGCCAGGATGGCTCAATCGGTTAAATGTCTGACTTTGGCTCAGGTCATGATCTCACAGTTCATGGGTTTGAGCCTCGCATCAGGCTCTGTGCTGACAGCTAGCTCAGAGCCTGGAGCCTGTCTTCGGATTCTGTGTCTCCCTCTCTCTCTGACCACCCCCCCCCCACGGCTTGTGCTGTCTGTCTCTCTCTCAAAAATGAATAAAACATTAAAATTTTTTTTTAAGTTTTCACTTTGGATTATATGAGTTTACTGATCAAA
Organism: Mungos mungo; assembly: GCA_004023785.1. NCBI lineage: Eukaryota > Metazoa > Chordata > Mammalia > Carnivora > Herpestidae > Mungos > Mungos mungo. The sequence continues at coordinate 42,126 of PISW01002899.1, forward strand.
ACTGAACAGAAAAAGCAAAGACTGATATTTGTTATAAATTTAACCAAGGAGGCTATATTGATGTTATCTTTTATTCATAAAATAGAACATTTATACCTGAAAGAGTCTTCAAACGTTATTCACCCTTTTGTTATTGTTCTTTTGGTATTATCAGGGTTAGTGTGAAAAATTCCACAGTGGTTTAGAGATTTTCATAATGTCCCAGAGAAATTTAAATGAGAAACTGGCTTTAGAAACTAGGTGCTCTGGTTTCCAATTTCTCTAATTTTCAACATGTTTGCTACTCCTAGTGTTATATTATTTAATATATTATTAGGTTATGCTTAGCAATAAAAGCCTATTAAAAGCATCCTGGCCATTCCAATTTTTTTGTGAGTAGTACAGCATCAATCAATATCATGAATATTTGAATGAGGAATTTTTACTTCAAAATATTGTCCAGATAGTTTATCAGATCATCATATGAAAGAATGAAAGATGCACTCTTTTTGATCATTTTTATTGGTCTCAAATACCATGTTCTACTCTAGCACAATATAAACTGGTCTTAATATATAACTTGAGACATAATATTTTTTAAAGTTTATTTATTTAAGTAATCTCTACATCCAATATGGGGCTTGAACTCATGACCCCAAGATCAAGAACCACATGTTCTTCTGACTGAGCCAGCCAGGCTCCCCTGGAGAATTAATTATTTAACCAGCAAACATCTTAGAGACCATTAATTGGAAATTAAGTAGGGGAGTCACAGCATGGAGAAAACATTTGGTGAACAGAGAATCATTGAAGAGCTTTGAGGTCAATGGCAGATCAAGGAAGTTTAATAAAATGGTATCTCACTTTGTTTCAGCATATTTCTATCCTAGTAATAAAATAGCTAAAATGCATAGAGTGCTTTATATAAGCTCTCTGCTCACTTTTTCTCTATATATGTAAATTTTATTCTTCACAACAACTGGCAAGTTTGGTATACTACTATAATTTGTATAGTACATATGAGAAAACTAAAGTACATCAAATTTAAGTAGTTTGGACAAGTTTGTGCAGTTCATATGTAATATATTGAGTTTTAAACTCAGGAAGTCCATCTTTATATTTTGTGTTCTCAACCACTAAAATTTTATTTCTGTGTACTATATTGTATGTTAGACCGAAGTCTAAGATGGCACCAAATATTTCCATCTTTAATCTAAATATAGCCTGGTAAAATCCTCTCTTGTTATATTTATGATGAATATCACTCTCATGATTAGGCTATTAATCAGTTGCATTTGAATCAATCAAAAGAGATTATCTAGTTTGTACTAACCTGATCAGGATAGCGTTTTATTTATTTATTTTTATTTTTTTTATTTTTAATGTTTTATTTATTTTTGATACAGAGAGAGACAGAGCATGAGAGAGGGAGGGGCAGAGAGAGAAGGAGACACAGAACCGGAAGCAGGCTCCTGGCTTTGAGCAAGCTGTCAGCAAAAAGCCCGACATGGGGCTCGAACCCACGAATGTGAGATCTGACATGGGGCTGGAACCCATGAACGTGAGATCTGACCTGAGCCGAAGTCGGAGGCTTAACCAACTGAGTCACCCAGGTGCCCCCAGCATAGTGTTTTAAAGAGTAGACCCTGCCTGAAGTCAATTCTTTACTAGGAATATTCTACATTGTTGGTTTTAAATGAAAGGGTCTATGTGCCAAAGACTTGAGAAAACCCTTCAGTAGTTTGGAAAAATCTTTGGTTGTTTGCCAACAAGAAAATAGGACTTCAATCCTACAACTGCAAGGAACTGTATGTTACTGTTCATATGAATGGGTTTAGAAGAGAACTCCAAACCCCATTTGAAAATGAAAGCTGGGTGATACATTAACACATTACTGTGTCCTCACCAAAGAATCTACCAACACTGAAATCAAGACCCTTTGCTGAGGATACAGTTTACCAGTGCCTGTACTTCGGACTCACAGAAACTCTAATATCGCAGATGGATATTTTTTAAACCATTGAATTCATGGTAATTCATTTTTGGTAATAAAAAACTAACACAATATGCAAGTGTGATTGTGAAATAATCAAGAATAGCCTTATTTAGACTTTGTCTTTACTATGATGTGCTGCCCCTATATTTCAGTCCATTTAGAAAAATAAGGTCTCAAATATAAATGTTTGCTGGGTCCACTTAATTTAAGTAGCTCTCCAACAATGCCTGAGTAACCCCAATTAGAAAGTTCAAAGAAAATAAGAGACCTATTGAACTGGAAAAGTAGTTTATTATTCACTCTGCTTTCTTACAAATAGTTTTGTTCTATCGAAGTTGGACTCCTTTGTCTTTTCTTGACTGTGAAAGCCTGCATTAGTTTACTAGTGCTGCCATAACAAAACAGCACAGACTGGGGTGCATATTTTTTTCACAATTCTGGAGGCTAGAAATTAAGATCAAGTGGTTGGCAGATGTAGTCTTCTCCGGAGGTCTCTCTTCCTTGACTTGTAGATAATTACCTTCTTACTGTATATTCACTTGGTTATCTATATTAGTCAAGGTTCCCCAAAGAAACAGATAACAAATTCAATAGAATATATATATATATATATATAAAGAAAAATATATGTAAGAATATATATATCACATATATAATTTATATAAGTATTTTCTTTTTATATATACTATGGTTTATATACTATAGTTTGTGCCTCCCAAACCCTCAATTTCTAGGTTGAAATTCTAATGCCCAGTGTAATGGTATTAGGAGATGGAGCCTTTGGGATGTGCTCAGGTCATAAAGATGGAGCCCTCATGAACGGGATTAGTACTTTCATAAAAGGGAACACACAGAGCTCCACAGATTCTTCCTCTATACATGGACACAAGAAGTCTGTAACCCAGATGACGGCTGTCATTTGACCATGCTGGCTCCCTGATTTTGGATTTCCATTCTATACAACTGTGAGAAATAAGTGTGTGTTATTTATAAGCTATCTGGTTGATGGTATTTTGTTGTAGTAGCCCAAATGGACTAAGACAGAAAATTGGTATCAAAAAGTAGGGTGCTGCTGTGACATATATCTAAAAATGTGGAAGTGGCTTTGGAACTGGGTAAAATGGGTAGAAGCTGGAAAAATTTGTAGGTGAGAGGCTGGAAAAGTTGGAGGTGCATGATAGAAAAACCTTATGTTGCCATGAAAGGATTTTTAAAATGCTTTTATTTATTTATTTTGAGAAAGAGAGAGAGAGAGAGAGAGAGAGAGAGAGAGAGAGAGAGAGAGAGAGAAAGCAAGGGAGGGGAGAAGAGAGAGAAGGGGAGAGAGAATCCCAAGCAGACTCCATGCCCAGTGCAGAGTCCAACGTCAAGCTCAATTCCACAAACCCTGAGATCAGGATGTGAGCCAAAATCAAGGGCCAGACGCTCAACCAACTGAGCTACCCAGGGGCCCCATCAACAAAGTGACTTTGAAAGAGAATTCTGGTGAGGACTCAGAAAGAAAAGAAGCATGTTCTTGGACATGGAAAAAAGATCATCCTTGTTTAAAATGGTGAAGAACTTTGCTGAACTATGTCTGTGTCCAAGTGTTTTATGGGAAATAGAATTTGTTAGCAATGAAATTAAGTATGTGGCTGAAGCTATTTCTTTTTCTAAAAATTAAGAGTGTTATTTATCTTGAGGGGGAGAGAGAGAAAGAGACAGAGAGAGAGACGGAGAGAGAGAGAGAGAAGTAGAGGTACAGAACGAGAGGGAGAGAAGAGAATATAAGCAGGTTCCATGCTGTCAGTATAGAGCACGATGCGGGGTTCGAACTCACGAACCATGAGATCATGACCTGAGCTGAAACCAAGAATCAGACTCTCAATTGACTGAGCCACTTAGGCACCCCTGAAGCTATAAATAGTATTGAAGGTGCAGCCTTCATTATCTTGAATTCAGGGATTTCCCAGTATGTGAAGACTTAGGTGTAGACTGAGAGAAAGAAGATAGTGCGTCAGGAGTGGGGACCATGGACATTTGACCTACTTATTCAAGTAACTTACTTATGTCTCCAGGGCCTGGTAGGGCATGAATATAGCCCTCAATCATGTAAATACCAGTTCCTTTAATGAGGAAGTGCTGTTGTACATGCCCAGATGTATGACTTCATCAGACAACACCCAGTTCATAACAGACAGCTCAGGCCAAACAATAACTTGGTGACAAGGAAATCTGGGGTAGAGAAAAGGCTCTCTGAATGTAACTCCTCACAAAACTAGAAGTCAATACGAAGGAGAAAATGTATTGTATTGGTATTTAGATAGGAACAATCTGGTCATTGAAACTTAATGAAAGACATTAGCATGACTTTTGTGTATATAATATTTGACACTGCCTAATAGAAAACAAGTGCAAAGTTGAGAATCAGTTGATCACACTAGGGCTTGACAACCAACAATTCTATTAGATTATGTCACATCTGATTGTGAGTGGGCAGTTGAAGCTGTGCAAGATAGCAGAAATGTGTGTAGATTCTTTAGGATGTAGGTCTTACATTCTACAAACATCTAATCAATGCAGCTATCAGCAAAACTCATGCACTGGAGATAATCTAGAGCACATGAATGGTAATATAAACTGTTTTAAAATTCTGGTCTTCTAATCAGCCAAGTGATTTTGGGCAAGTGACTTTTCTGTGCCTCAATTTTATTGCGTATAGAAAGGGACTAAACAACACTTACTTCCAGCAAATATTGTGATAATGAGATAAGAGAAAATATATATGATTACATATGAATAATGTATGTGTTCAGATTATTCTTCCTTACATGACCCTAAATGTTTGTGTGGTTTTATGTATTTTCACAGCATTATTGATTTCACATTTAACTTAATGGTTGACATAATAATAAAATCATTGTGACACTGGGTGTTGTATGTAACTGATGAATCACTAGATGCCACACCAGAGACTAATGTTACACTGTATGTTAACTAACTGAAATTTAAGTAAAACATGAAAAAAAATTAAAATTAAAATTAAAAAATTACCCCCTGAAAAAATAGTTATTAAAAAATCATGGTGACAATAACTAACCAGTGGAAATCAAAGTTATCATTTTGCTTCAGAAAAATAAATAAAATTCCTATTAAAATAGAAGTAGTAGAATGAAAGACTGTCACAGATTGGAGGGGACCAAGGAGACAAAAACTAAGTATTGTGGGGGATCCTAGACTGGATCCTTGAAAGGACACGAGAGGAGAAATGAGTAATATTCAAACAAGGTTCAGTTAATAATAGCGAGCCAGTGGGGCACTTGGGTGGCTCAGTCCGTTAAATGTCTGACTTCAAGGCAGGTCATGATCTTGTGGTCTGTAAGTTCAAGCTTCACATTAGGCTCTGTGCTGACAGCTCAGAGCCTGGAGCCTGCTTTGTATTGTGTGCTTCCCTCTCTCTCTGTCCCTCCCCCCCTCTCAAAATTAAATAAACATTCAAAAAAATTTTTAATTAAAAAAACAATAATAGTGACCCATTTAATTTCCTGGTTTTGAAAAATATGATTTTTAGGTGTATATATATATGTACATGTTACTATATATATACAAATATGAATGTATGTATATATGTGATGTATATATATATTTAATAATAATGCTAATGGAAACTAGGTATACAAGAAACTTCTGTACTTTTCCCAACTTTTCTCTAAGTGTAAATAGAATATTTTTTGAAGTATTAACAAAAAAATGGCTTTTCAGGAAAGTCACTTTAATGTTTTTGAGGTTTTTGAAAAAGTATTTATTTTGAGAGAGAGAGAAAGCGAGAGAAAATGCAGGGGAGAAACTCAGAGAGAGAGAGAGAGAGAGAGAGAGAGAGAGAGAGAGAGAGCTACAATCCCTTGCAGGCTCCACACTGTGGTTGCAGAGTCTGACACAGGACTCAAACTCACAAACCACAAGATCATGATCTGAGCTGAGGTCAGACACTTTCCAGGCACCCCAGGCACCCCAGGAAAGTTAGTTTAGAATTTAAACTACATCTGTTGGTTAAAACAACACAACTCAGGAAATTCCTAAACTTTTATCTGATTCTAAAATATTTTTCATATATCAATATTTTAAAGATAATTTTATAGACAGATTTCTATCATGTGTTGGAAAAATGACTGGAGTGTTCCTAGTGATACATAATTACCTTTGAATAATGTAGTACCCACACACATAAACAATGTGTGGGAGAGTCAGTGGCTCTGATGAATCGGTATGTTTTTATTTGAGCTAAAGTATAAAATAAATCATATAGGGTCTTGTAAGGTCTTCGTGAATTCTGAGATTTATGTCCCCTTACAAAGCATTACTGACAATTGGTACTTTTCTATTAAAAGTTATGTAATTCTATGTTTAACTAAATATGTCTTGCTAAAAGCTATTAGACATGTAAATGAATGAGATATTTCAGATTTCTTCTTACGTAGTGTTGTTGAGCATTTTTCAGATCTCAGTATCTGTTTTCACTCCGCCTTTATCTGCCATTTGTGTGTGTTTGTACTTGCAGTCGGGGTGCATCCCTGTGTGAAGTTACGCTAAGGACTAGCTTGAGAAAATGCTGCAGTCACCACTTTTTGGGCTGTGTCTCCCCCCAGAGGCCCACAGAGAGGAATCTTTTTGAACATTGTTTCTAGTGATTTTTGTGTAGAATGAGAAGCACAGATAGACATAATGTTTGTAGGTTTTTACAGATTCATAATGTGATTAGTCAGTTGATAGAAGTGCACTCAGGTTATTTGGATCCTAAATAACATATCATTTGAAGGACTTTCTTAAGGAAAAACAATAACAAAAAGCAACAAAATTTACTAGAGCTGTGGGTGTGACCTATGGATTTGCAAGGACCCAAAGCTTAATCTTTAGTAATCTCAGGCTTTATTCACCCATTATTTTTGATGTTGCATTTTTGGCAATTTTCTATTAATTTTAAGACAAAACTTTACAAAAATCAAAAGCGAGATGTATATAACTTGTTTACTTAACAGTTTGGGACAAACTATTTCTGGAAAGAAACATTTCTAGAGTCATAGTGCATTTGTATCAAATGTTTTTAGTTGGCTACTCATTACACAATTCCAATTTCCCAATGCTATAGCAGGAAAAAGTTTCTTTTCAATAAATCCATCTCTATTCACTAATATCAATTAATGGTTACTTTGTTAAGGAAAAGCTTTCTTTGAAATACTTTTGTGGGGCTATATTCTGCATTTAACAACAGTTGAATGAGGATTTTAGGTCAATAATTTTTGCCATGTACTGAATGCTGACTCACCTCTTGGCAAAACATAACCTGACATTTCTCTTTGTTAGTTCTTTCACCACTCTTCCCTTACACCTGCCACATACTTAGCAAAGAGGCCAGCCCATCAGTTCTGCCACTTTAGAAACTTTTGGGCAGTTTTGAAAGCAGCACTGGGAAAACAGCAAATCAGGTAGTACTTTCAATTTTGCACCAAGTAAATTGCTTTTTAGAGGGGGACCAGATAGTTCCTGGGATAGGTAATGGGATGCAGAGCTTCTAACCTCTGGGTCGGCCTTTGCACCTACCCTGGGTCGGTGGTGACAGAAAGCCATTAGCCTTTGATTGCTGTTTGCTGACCTGTGTGAAATGAGTTGATGGCTCCCATTCAGTTTCTAGTGGACAAGTGCATGGATCACATTTGGCAGCCTTGTTGGTAGTTCCAGAAAAATAGAGATGGATTGAGTAGGCTGTGAGGTTAAAGTACTGACCTGCCAGATTGGGGTTGACTTTCTTTGGATGGGAACTTTGCTCTTTCCTGGCCCACACTCCATACCTCCTCCATAGGAAGACTAATGAGTCACTTACGTACTGGAGAGTTCAAACCAGCACTTTCAATAGGCTCTAATTGTCCTTAATACCATAAAGTGAAAATTTGTTCTTATTTTTAAGAGAGCTTCTCTTGCTGCAGGAACACTTTAGAATTAACATACAAGCGCATAGGTATTAGTGCAGTCACTTAATAATTAAGGAATATAAACAATGGAATGAGAATAGCAAGTTTTATTATTGTTTTCAATTTTTGTTTTTTCTAGTCACTGTAATTGGAATTGCCCCTTTTCCTTAGGGAGAGGATTCACAATTTCAATCTGATAGCTTGGCTCATGTTTTTTTCCCCCCACCTATAGTGCTTCCTCCTTTCCATGACTTTAGGATCTATTTCCTGACATACAGTCCCTAATTCAAGTCCTATTTTCATAATAAAGGCATCTCAGAATACTCTAATCTACCCAAATTTAATTCTCCCTTGACCACTATCTAAATCATATAATTGGATAATTCATCATAGTTTACCTGATCTTGTTTTCTTAACCATTATTTTCTATATTATGCTGACCATCTCTAATAGAAAATAAGTACATTGAAAGCGAGGATATTGCTTTTTATTCATTCTGTATTTCCTAGATTATCAAGCTAAGTAGAACTCACAGGTCATTGGATAAAACTTCATGCCATTCTCCTGGAGCGTTTATCTCTCACATATTCACAGAAGTATATAAGTATTGTGACTTTCACTGGTGTCACCCTTTCATTAAATAGTTAGATGTAGTCATAAGCACTGCCTTTAAGAATGTCAAAGGCCTCGGAGAGTGAGTAGGAGATTGTACTCCTTTGTTTTTGTTATATGGAAATATAATACACTGGAACAAATCAGTAATCTCCTAGATATCAGTTGTTTCATCTCTAAAATGGAGATAAAATATAAGTAATACTTACCACACCAGATGCTTGATGAAAAATGTAAATTAAGACAAGGTGTGAGAGTTTGCTTTATATCTAGTAATACAAATTTCAATATTTTACTAAGTAATGTTTAAATAAGTATTAGATAAGTGTTTATTTATTTGATAATGTATGTAATGTGGGTTGAATTATGTTCCTGAAAAATTCATATGTCGAGGTTCTAATTCTAAGAATCTCAGAATGTGTCCTTGCTTGGAATTAGGGTTGCTGTAGTTGTGACTAGTTAAGTTTAGATGAGGCCATACTAGAGTAAGGTGGGCCTCAAATTTAACATAACTGATGTACTTATGAAAAGAGGAAATCTGAACACAGATGCACACTCTGGAAGACCGCCATGTGAAGATGAACACAGAGATTGGAAATGTTTTTCCAAACTGCAGATGGTAAATATCACCAGCAAAGCACCAGAAGCTCTGTGACACTCATGGAATGGATCCTTCCTCACATCTATCAGAAAGAATCAACCCTTGGCCATCTTGATTTTGGACTTTGAGCCTGCAGAACTGTGAAACCATAGTTTTCTGTTGTTTAAGCCACATAGATTGCCATGCATTGTCATGAAAACCCTGGAGATTGCATACAGCATCTTATATAAAATGAGTTACTTATAGACAATAAACAGAATAGCTTCTAAGGAAAGGGAAAATTGCTCCAACATCTTTGTCCTTCAAAGACCACTATGAAGAATATGCAAAGACAAACCATAAAATGTAGGAAGATATTTGCAAATCTCATGTCAGGTAAAGAACTTGTGTCTAGAATAAATAAAAGACACTTGCAACTCAATGAGTAAAGAACAAATAACCCTACTAAAAAAATGGAAAATTGATTTGAATAGACATTTCTCCAATGGAAATATGCAAATAGCCAATAGTACATAAAAGGAGGCTCAAGATTATCATTTATCAAGGAAGTAAGAATAAAAGCTAGAATGAAATATTACTTCATATCCACTAGAAGAGCTAAAATGATGGGAAAAAATAAAAACAGGTAATAACAAGGTGAGGGTGTGCAGAAATCAGAAAACTCATACACTATTGATGGGAATAGAAAGTGGTGCAGCCATTTTGGTCAATAAGGTGGCAGTTTCCCAAATGATTAAATATAAAGTTGCAGTGTGACACAGAAATTACACTCTTAAGTATATACCAAGACAAATGAAAATATATGTCCAAACAAAAATTTGTGCATAAATGCTATCACAGTATTATTAATAATATGCAAAAGGTAGAAACAACAAAAACCTCTATCAACTGCTAATGGATAAAAAAAAAATGTTGTACACCTATACAATGGAGTATTACTCTGACATAAAGAGGGCTGAGAAATTGGTACAGGCTAGAACATTGATGAAACTCTAACACATTATGCTAAATGAAAGAAGCCAGTTACACAAGGCAAATATGGCATTAATTCATTAAATGCAATATCCAGAACAGGTCAATCTTTAGAGGCAGAAAGTAGATTAGTAATTGCTTGGTCCTTGAAGAGTGGAGTATAATAGGGTGATAGCTAAAGGGTACATAAGATGTTTCCTTTTGAGGCGATGTAAATGTTCTAAAATTGACTGTGCTGATAGTATCGTTTACCTGTTCTGAAGAGATTTCAATCTAAAATGGAACTGAGGAGGGGGCAGCTGTGCGATTCAGTCAGTAAGCATCCAACTGTTGATTTGGGCTCACATCATGATCTCAATTTCATGAGTTTGAGCCCCTCATCAGGCTCTGTGCTGACACTGTAGAGCCTGTTTGAGATTCTCCCTCTTCCTCTCCCTCTGTTCCATCCTTGCATAAGCTCTCTCTCTGTCTCTTTCAAAATAAATAAATAAACTTAAAAAATAAAATGGAACCAGAAGGATATAAAATGGAGAAGCATGTGCATGTGCCCTCAGGAGAAGGAAACTTGAGAGACTGGGAGACTGATTTTTCATAAATTCCTGATTTGCAGAGACTGAAACTTATCCCTTGACCACTGAACATGTACCAAGAGCCTCTCTCTGCCCTCAAACAAGTGGTCTTGCTGCTTGGCCACTAGCTGAACTCCCCCCATCACCACTTTTGCACTCCCTGCTCTTTGCAAGTCAACGGACTTGCTTATCGCTTGCTACAATTGATACATCCCAAATTGCAGTATCTTTGCTACTTCTGAATATATTGAATTTCTGGTCATTTGAGTTATCTCAGTGTTCCTCTTTATTTAGGTTGGTCCTTGGAATATAATAATAACCATTGTATACACTTAAAATCATAATAATAAAAAAGTGATTGAAAAAAGTTATACTCAAATAAATTTGGACTTTTTTTTTCTATTTGCCCAATTAAAGATGTGATATTATGGGACATCTGGGTTGCTCAGTTGATTAAGTGACCGACTTTGGTTCAGGTCATTCTCTCATAGCTCGTTGAGTTCAAGCCCCACATGGGGCTCTGACAGCTCAGAGCCTGGAGCCTGTTTCTGATTCTGTGTCTCCCTCACTACTCCTCCACCACTCACGCTCTGTGTCTGTTTCTCAAGAATAAATAAAATAATAATAAAAAAAAAGAGATGTGAGATTAAACTTCATCTATTCATGTGGCTTTTTTCCCTCTGCATTTCTCCTAGTTTCTTCAAGTTACATTGTCTTTCTACCTACTTAACTAATGCCAGTCCTGTCCATCAGTTCTCTTTATGTCATTCTCTTAAAATGTATTACACATGGTTAATAAGATACTTCAACCTCACATTTGTAAGGTAGTGTTTCTGTAAATTTGTGCTTTGATAGATGTTTGGATGATGGTTTGACTTTGTGTATTAACACATGAATAAAGATTGTATAGTAATTTGACATTAAGGGATCTTTCAGATACTGGTAGTTGACTTTTGGCCAACGGTTTAACAGAATAGGGGCTATTGAATCAAGAACAATAAAACTATCTCATCGACAGGAGCAACGTTTGCTTCTGCATACTTGCTTCCCACATCCCTTCCAATAACAAACCTCTCCATACATACACACACACACACACACACACACACACACACACACACACGCATGCTGTTGCTGCTGTAAGGAGATGATCTTTAAGGAGGAAAATAAAATAAAAGACAGAATTTTTGAAACTGTTTTATTGCAGAAGGCATTATGATTATATTTTTGTAGAGAAGAAAACTGACTAAGGGCACTAACTCCTTAATGTCATTCATTAAATAAGTGGTGTTGTTAGGGTTTGAACCAAGGTAGGATGACGTTAGAACATTTTATATTAACCACTATGCTTAATTTCCTTTCGACATCAACTTATAAAAAGCAGTATATGTCTTGTAAATCAGCAATATCAAGATGGAAATATAATGCAAAATAATTGCCATTATTTAACACCAAATTGCACTTCTGAGACCTTATTAATATATGTAAGGAATGACAGAAAGGGTAAAGAGGCTATAAGAGGAGCTCCTGACTGGCTCAGTCACAAGAGCATGTGACTTGATCTTGGGGTCATGAGTTTGAGCCCAACATCGGGTGTAGAGATCACTTAAAGATAAAAAAATAAATAAACCCTTCAAAAACAGCCTAGGTGAAAATGAAATCGAACTATACAAAAATATATAATGAAGAGAAAAAATATATATAATATTCCAGGATGAGAATGAGCAGTATTCTATAGATGTAATTTATTCCAATTTAATTTTCTATAGTGAGTTGAATCATAATGAATTACTATCCCTCTGGGTCTAAAAAGAAAAATGACTAGCAATTTCAGGTGGTTTAATCTAAATATGATATTTTATATTATTTCCCTTTCATATCCCAGGAGTATTTTTTAAATTAAATGAGGAAAACTTAATCTTTAGATTGCCCACAAGAGAAAATATACAGAAAAAGCCAATAAAATTGTCAAAAATATACATAAGTATGCACATACATACGTGCATACATTCAGTAAAAACCCATGATCTAGGACTAGGTTTACTACATAGTTGAACATTTTCTTTAAAACTACAGAAATGAAAGCTATGTGATTTAGTTATAGAAGTACAGAAGTAGATTAACAGAAAAAAAATAAAGAAGCCAAAAATAAACCAATTTATACATGGCAGTTTAATATATGAAGTAGATGATATTTCACATTCCTGCAGAAATTAGTAAAAATTATGTTGTGGTATTTGGAAAGATAGGTTAAAGTCCACAAGAAGATGTTTTTGTTTCAAAAGCACATACGAAACTTGCCTATGAAACATGAAAAAGCCAATACTGTAAAATATATTTATATATAGGATGACAATACAAATTCATGGTCATTATGAAGGCTTAAGTAAGGCACCAAAAAATCCAGAGTTTACAAAAAACAGGCTATTACAATGCATAGATTTAAAAACTTGTAAAAAAATAAAAACAAAAGCAATTGGTGTGGAAAAAGCATTCAAAATATAGTGATGGATAGGATTACTTACAAATTTCTTCTTCTCCACTTTTTCATGACTGAATGTGGCCATAATCAGACTTGCTTTGGTCAGTGGTATGTGAAGAAATATAATGCGTATGTTTTCCAAACAGAGGTTTTAAATGTGTCTATGTGGTCACAGTTGTTCTCTTGCACTTCTGTCATCAGTATGAGAAAAACACCCTTAGAGAAAAGTTTACTCAGGTAGCTAATGGTTTTTGGAATGAAACCTACAACCTGTCCTTGGCCTCCAGACTGAAATCAAGCGCCGTTATGACCAGGCAAAATTTGCCAAAACCCAGCTACTCTGTAGGCCTATAATAATTACAATAATAAAAGCAAATGGCTATTTTTGTAACCCACTAAAATTCAGGGCTTGTTTTTTTTCTTACACATTGTAACCACAGAAACCTAACTACTACAATATCTAATGATGTATTTGTTCGGATCTATACAACAAAATTAGTTGTTCATATATACAGCAAAGTTAGTTAGCTTCTATGAACTAATAGGAAAAAATAACTATATGGAAAAACCTGGCAAAATATAATTTTCTAAAATGTCTGAATATATATTTGAGTGTTTACCCCATTTTGTATAATGCATTGATATAAATTTTATTAAAGAACTAAAGGTTTTCAAATTGAGAGGAGATAGGTAGTTTCAAGGAATGTTATGGGACTGTAAAATTATATGAATTTTTGAGAATGCAAGTTAACAGATTCTATTAAAATATCAACTATGCAGATTATTTAACACATAAATTTGTTTCTAAGAACCTAGAATTCAGGAATATAAACATGGATGTGCAAATGTGTATTTTTAATTATACCCTTTGACAGCTGTTTTCACTAGGAAAAAAAGGGAAGGGGGAGTGTTTATACATATAATAATGTAAGAAGTAGACTTTTGTGAAATCACAAGGAAGATTTTTTGAGATATTTTGTCATCTGGGGAAGAAATCACACAAAAACATATCTGCTATGACATATTTCCCATGATTGACTTTAAGAAGGAGCCATATGAATATAAATGTTAGAAACAAGTTGGGAAGGTATGCAACAAATATATAAGAGTGTTTGTTTCAGAGAAAGTAGAAGACTTAGAAAATTGAAAAAGAGTCATAAATCTGTGCTCTGTGTTCCAAGGTGATTTTTTTTATTCTTCCAAACATGAAGAAAATATAAAAAATGTATGTTATTTAAAATGTAAGTTAGAAAAGAATAAAAATAGGAAACCATGTTCTTGAAGTCTTTTCTTCCTGGAGTCATTAAAGTGATATTTAACACATACTGATTTTATGACAGCATTAGAATAAAAATATTAAAACTTAGAAGCTCTCATAGTATAACTCATTTGAGACTTATTAAACATATTTAAAGCTGAATAATTCCAAATAGGGGAGTCATCAATTCTGAATGGTAAGACTGTAGATCATTTATTTAAAGTAATCAGTCATGATGTTACAAAGACAAAATCAAAGCAGTCTTCTTACTGTGGAAATTTCATTCCTGAGAGTTCTATAAGGTAGCCTTGGGTGCAGAGTCATTATGAAAATTGGCTTTTTGCTAATCTTGCCAACTAGACTGTGAAATTATTGACACAATGGTGGATATATCTTCTTAAATGCCATCTGTTATTCAGTTTGTGAAAAAGATGCCAGCAGATAGAAACACAATAAAATGTTCTGATTTTTTAATACAATCTTATTGTGGAAGAATACAGATGTCGTTGCTATTCCCCCCCACCTTAAATAAGATATTAAAATTTACTGTGGTTTTCCTCATAATTTTCAAAGATCTTGTTTTAATCTTTACTCTTAATGTGATTTTGATCATAAAATCTTCATGCCTGTATCAGTGTCTGGGAAAAGTTGCTAGATTTTGCCTCTCATTTATGCTTTCTGGGAGAAATAAACTTCTTGTATTCTATCTACAGCATTTAATATATTCCAAAATTACACAGATTCTTGCAAACCATATTTTACATGATGGATAATTCCTATATCCTCAGTTTTCATTCAAATTAATAATGTATTTAATATCTCAACTGTTGCAGTGTTTATGTTTCAAATTGTAAGGATTATTTCTGTAACTTTATGCCTTAATTTCTAACTTCATAGATATTATGGCTCTATTTCTTCTAAGCATCTTTTTAACAGCTCTGCTGCCTCTATTTTTGTGTAACTTTAAAAAAGGGTATACTCACTAAAATAACAATGAGTAAAAAATTTTTAACCTATCTTATCATTTTTGACAGTATATCTTCTCCAAAAATTATTTAGAATACAAAATTGATTTTGTATGTTGATAAAAAGTTTGGAATGATGAAATATACAAAATCCTTTTCTTATGGTTTGTGACAAAGTATGTGTTAATTTCTGAACAAACAGCATTTTCGACATCAATAGTGCATCTTTCTGATACAGAAATACAGAGATATTAACTGAAGTTTGTAAATGGTATCAGTTGTTCATCCTTCATAATTTTACTGACATTCTTCTAATATGAAACATTTAACACTTCAATTCTCAGGGGATGTTTCTTCTAGAACTGTAAAGTCTTCATTTAATCTTCTATTGATTTTATATTTCCATTCTATAATTAAATAATATTTTTGTTTTATTATCCTTCTTTTAAAATGACTTGCAGTTCTGCCTATAATATACATATGAAGATATCTTTGCAATTTTTGATCCCCCTCCTTTTGTTGAAATATAGTTGGCCTACAGTGTTATGTTAGTTGCATATGTACAACTTAGTGATTTGACACGTGTATACACTATGCCATGTTCACCACAAGTGCAACTACCAACTGTCTGTTCACACTGGTATTATAGTGTCCTTGACTGCATCCCTTATGCTGTGCTTTTTATTCACTTGATTAGTTCATTCCATAACTGGTAGCCTATAATTACCCTTTCCCCCCACTTATTTTGCCTTACCCTCCATCCCCTTCCCTCTGGCCACTAGAGGTCTTTAGTTATAGGTCTGATTCTACTTTTTGTTCATATATTCTTTTTTATTAGATTCCACCTATCAGTGGCATTATATGGTATTCGTTCTTCTCAGTCTGATTGATTTCACTTAGGATAATACCCTCTATGACCATCCATGTTGTCGCAAATGGCACAATCCCATCCTTTTTTAATCGCTGTGTAATGTTCCAATGTGTACACATATGTGTACCATATATTCTTTATCCATCATCTGTTGATGGACTCTTGGGCTGCTCCATATCTTGATTATTGTAAATAATGTTTCAATAAACATAAGAGTTCATATATCTTGTCAAATTAGTGTTTTCATTTCCTCTTGGAAAACACACAACAGGGGAATTATTGGATTATGTGGCGTTTCTACTTTTATTTTTCTGAGGAACCTCCATAATGTTTCCACAGTGGCTATACCAGTTTACATCCTCAACGAGACATTGTGGTTTTGATTTGTATTTCCCTGAATGGTGCTCAACATCTTTTCATGTGTCTGTTGGTCATTTGTATGTTTTCTATGGGAAAAGGTTTATTCAGGTCTTCTGCCCATTTTTAAGTGGATCATTTGTTATTTGGCGGTGATGAATTTTATAATTCCTTTATATATCTTGGATAGTAACACCTTCTTGAATATATCATTTGCACATATCTCCTCTCATTCAGTATGTCGGCTTTTTGTTTCATTGATGGTTTTATTTGCTGTTCAAAGTTTTTATTTTGGTGGAGTCCCATAGTTTAGTTTTGCTTTCATTTCCCTTGCCTTCATTTTTTAAAGCTTTTATTTAAATTCTAGTTAGTTAACTTATAATGTAATATTGATTTCAGTAGTAGAATTTAGTGATTTGTCACTTGACTACAATACCCAGGGCTCATCACAACAAGTGCCCTCCTTAATGCCCATCACCCATTTGGTGCATCCCCCATCCACCTCCCCTCCAGCAACCCTCAGTTTGTTCTCTGTTAAGATAGTTAAGAATCTCCTATGGTTTGCTCCCTCTCTTTTTCCCCCCTTTCCCTATGTTCATCTATTTTGTTTCTTAAATTCCACATATGAGTGAAATCATATGGTTTTCTCTGATTGACTTGTTTTGCTTAGAATAATGCACTCTAACTCCATCCACCTTGTTGCAAATGTTAAGATTTCATTTTTTTATGGTGGAGTAATATTCATATATATATATATATATATATATACATATATATATAAACAAACATGGCTGATATAAACATTGGGGTGCCTATACCCCCTTCAAATTCATATTTTCATATTCTTTGGGTAAATACCTAGTAGTACAATTGTTGGGTCATAGAGTAGTTATATTTTTAACTTTTTGAAGAACCTCCATACTGTTTTCCAGTGGCTGTTCCAGTTTGCATTCCCACCAACAGTGTAAGAGGGTTCCCATTTCTCTGAATCCTCACCAACATGAGTGGTTCCTGTGTTGTTAATTTTAGCCATTCTGATAGGTATGAGGTGGTACCTTATCATGGTTTTGATTTGTATTTCCCTGATGATGATGAGTCATATTGAGTGTCTTTTGATGAGTCTGTTAGCCAAAAATGTCTTATTTAGGAAAATATCTATTCATGTCTTCTGCCTGTTTCTTAACTGAATTATTCATGTTTTGGGTGTTGAGTTCGAAGAGCTCTTTATAAATTTTGCATACTAACCCTTTATTAGATGTGCCATTTACAAATATCTTTTCCCATTCGTAAGCATGCCTGTAAGTTTTGCTGATTGTTTTCTTTGTTGTTCAGAAGTTTTTATTTTGATGAAGTCCCAATAGTTCATTTTTGCTTTTGTTTCCCTTTATCCATAGATGTGTCTAGTAAGAAGTTGCTTTGGTCAAGGTCAAGAGGTTGCTGCTTGTGTTCTCCTATAGAATTTTGATGGTTCCTTGTTTCACATTTAGGTCCTTCATCCATTTTGAATTTATATTTGTGTATGGTGTAAGAAGGCTGAGTTTCGTTCTTCTGCATGTTGCTGTCCCAACACTATTTGTTGAAGACACTGTCTTGTTTTCATTTTATGAATGATAAAATTAATTTAAAGGAATTAAAGTGATATTACTCCCCAAACTATGATATGTGGGAGGTGACTTGTCTTCTCCATTCCACAAAATCCATCTCTATGAATGAGTGAAATGAACTAGGCAACAAAATTGAAATAGGTTTACCCTCCGATGAATCCTACCAGCTTTTATTTAAGTTTTTACAATTTCACTTCCATTTAAATAAAATATGGCTTAAAGAATAAAATAGAATTTGCAAATTTTAAGAGAGCTTTCATTTTAGGACATTTTATGTTGTCTTAACTTCTATTTTGTTTGTGCAATAAAGTGTATTAAGTGATGTTCTCCAGAGAAACAGAACCAATAGGAGATATACAGATAGACATAGATACAGACTAGATATAGATATATAGTTTTGTTTTGTTTTGTTTTGTTTTGGTAAGGAATTGGCTCACATGAATATGAAGGCTGAGAGATCCCAAGATCTGCAGTCAGGAGTCCAGAGACACGGGACTGGGGATGGTTTGGGTCCAGTCTGAATGCCAGCCACCTTGAGACCCAAGAAGAACTAAGGTTATATTTGGAGTCCAGAGGAAAAAAAAAAAAGATCTATGTGCAGCTCAACCAGTCAGGCAAAAGGAGGTTCCTCTTACTCAACCATTTTACTCTGTTCAAGTTTTCACCTGAGTGGATGAAGGCCACTAATATTGCAAGGAGAGTCTACTTTACTCAATCTAGCAATTCAGATATGAATCACCTCCAAAAACACCCTCGTATACACACCCAGAATAATGTTTGACCAAATGTCTAAGCACTGCATCACAGTGACCTTGACACTTATAATTAATTTTCACATATAGGACGGTATATGCATATGGTAAATAAATGTAAAGAAAATGTATGCCAAAGCAAGTAGATACATAATGAAGAGAAAAAATATTGCTTGCAATGTTAATGTTTTATTGGTGGCATCGAATTAGTTTTTAATGTTTACATATTTGTTTTTGAGAGAGAAAGAGTGAGAGTCAGAGAGAGAAGATTTAGAGAGAAAGAAGAGAGAATCCTAAGCAGGCTCTGTGCTGCCAGCACAATCTGGTCACAGGGCTCAACCTCATGAACTATGAGATCATGACCTGAGCTGAAATCAAGAGCCCGAGCCAGCTGCTTAATGTGCTGAGCCCCCAAGAGCACCTGGCATTGGGTTCATTTTATGGTTACGGAAAAACTTGTGAAGGTCTCACACTATTGGAAGGTTGCAGAGTCAGCGAATGATTGTAGATCTCTTTTTGATTCCTAATGTGATTCTCAGTGTGGTGTAGTTCCACAATTGGTATTGTATTTAGATGGTTATTTGAAAAAAATTATATACAATTACTCAAAACTCTAAGAAAAAAAATATCTAGGAAATCTTATCAGAAAGGACAGACTTTAAATTAGGCACATGGGAGCAAATTGCTTAAATTTGAAAACAAACAAAATAGACTGATTTTTTTTTTTTTATCAAATAAAGGAAACTTCAAGTGCTCTCTAGGACCTTCATGGTGATCCCTAACTTCTCTGTGATCTTTATATTTATAATCCCTGTAGTCATCACCAATAATGTTCACAAATGTTCAGTTTCTCTCGCTTCTGGACACACAGTTGGATTGCACTTCTCAATTCCCTTGAAGTCAGATAGACTTTTCAAAGTCCAGAAAACACAGGACACAAAGCAGGGTCTGTTCATTAGTATACCCAGAATGTTTATGTAACTCTCTGGATCAGCATTACTACTTGTCTGTTTTAAAGATTATCCAGAGCCTTAGATTTTTATAAGAATTTTAGACTGACTATCAAAATGACCTCAAAAACAACATATAGCTGTAGGATTCCAAGACCAATAATTATTTGTAGATCATTCTTTTTTAAAAAATAATTTTAATGTTTATTTAGTTTTGAGACAGACTGCTCGAGCCAAGAGGGGCAGAGAGAGAGAGAGAGAGAGAAAGAGAGAGAGAGAGAGAGAGGGAGACACGGAATCTGAAACAGGCTCCAGGCTCCCAGCTGTCAGCACAGAGCCCAAAGTGGAGCTCAAACTCAGGAACTGTGATATCATGACGTGAGCCAAAGTCAGACGCTCAACCGCCTGAGCCACCCAGGCGCCCC
Organism: Mungos mungo; assembly: GCA_004023785.1. NCBI lineage: Eukaryota > Metazoa > Chordata > Mammalia > Carnivora > Herpestidae > Mungos > Mungos mungo. The sequence continues at coordinate 62,464 of PISW01002899.1, forward strand.
TAGTAGATCTTTCTTATTTGGAAATATCCCTGTACACTTCCATCAATGTAGAATGCCCAAGAACTGACTGCATGGCTAAATATCCTCTTGGATGAGTTTCATTATCTGAAGTGAGTTTTAAAATTAGAAATAAATTTCACTTGAAAGAGCCACAGACAAAATAAGGCATGTTAGAGTATTTAGAGCTAGAAGATAAGATCTGATATAAGGAAAACGAATCACATTCTAATGGATCAGGTTTGTGAATTTATCTTTAGGCTCAAAGATAATGTAGATGCCCCCCCCCCCCCCATCTGCCGCCACCTTGTGCAGCTAAAAAGTCCTGTTTCCTCAGCTCGGTTTCACTGTCACCAGCACCTGAATGAAAGGTTTTCCAGAACAGCTTGTGAGTGCCCTCTATTGATGTTTACAGTTGTTCAGATCATTTCAGAAAAAGAAACCAGAATGATTTTTTAAATGTTTCCAGAAGAATTTTCTGCAGAGTAAACGGCAACAAATTTACTATTTTCATGATAGACATTTACGCCCATTAAAATGTGTTTAAATACATTACTATCACACCAGCTTTCCTTTCCTTGGCTGGATGAACATTCAAAAAAAAAAAAAAACCCACAGGAAGTTAACATGATTGAAAAATGCAAACTCATTATGAAATTTCATAGATTAGTGCACAAACAATAGATTGTCTGAATAAATAGCAGGGGAAATTCTAGTCAGTGTTTGCAGCCTGCAGCACAATCAAATGCTAACTAAATCTTTCCCAGTGATGCTTTGAAATTATTTTATGGTATGTAACAAAACCCTGGAAAAAAGTATGCCTGAACACTGTACTCAGATTCCACATTGTTCACTAGTTACCCTTAGTTTTTGTTTTTGTTTTCCTCAAGGGTTCTATGCTTCAAAAACTTTTAGGTTTGAGGGGTGCCTGGGTGGCTCAGACAGTTAAGCATCTGACTCTGGCTCAGGTCATGATCTTGGGTTCATGAGTTCAAGCCCCGTGTTAGGCTCTGTGCTAATAGCTCAGAGCCTGGATCCTGGTTTGGATTCTGTGTCTCCCTCTCTCTGCTCTTTCCCCCTTATGCGCTTTCTCTCTCTTTCTTCCTCTCTCTCTCTCTCTCTCTCTCTCTCTCTCTCTCTCTCTCTCTCTTTCTCAAAATGAATAAATATAAAAAAATAACTAGATTTCAAATTTTTATTTCACTTACACCACAGTATTTCACTGATTGTTTAAAATATGTGGGCTGCCTCTTCATTCTAAACAATGACTAAATTATAGACTCTGCAAAATTGCTTTTTTTTTTCTTTCTGGCGTGTTATTTTCTAACCCCAATCCATCCAGTTTCCCTCCAGTTTTTAACCTCTCTGCCTTTATCCCAGTTGGAAGCTCTTCAGATTGTAAATAATAGTTTGGGGAAATGCAGTTTCGTTTTGTAAGGATGTGTTGTGTAGGGAATGAGCTATCTTCTTCACCATGTGATTAGGCGAATGGAGATGATGAATGGGGGCGGGGACGGAATGGATACATATCTAATGCCTACTCAGTCATCTTCTCCTTTTGGACCATCTTTCTTCTTCTTGAATTGACTATTCAGACAGCAGAAATATTCATTTGAAATGAACCAAGACAAACACATGAGAAAAATATACCAAAAACCAAATACAAATCATCTGAAAAATTTTCCTTTTTGTTGCTTATGAGGTTAAAAATACAGGTTTTTAAGTCATATTTGCTAATATAAACATCTAAAATTTTACTTTAGCTCTTCTGAATGATTCCACAGGTAATTATGGATTCAGTCATTCCTAAGGACAAAATTCCCAGGACTTATTCTTTACACTTTCTATAATTTCTGTCCATCCATGACGTTTATATTATAGGTTTTTTTTTATATATAATAAGTAGTAGCTACTAATTTAACTCCTAACTCTATGCAAACTCTTTAACTCTAGATGTTTTCGCCAAAGAAATTTGTTCAACTTAAAAAAAAATGTTTATTTATTTTTGAAAGACAGAGACAGGGAGTAGGGGAGGGGCAAAGAGAGAGAGAGAGAAAGAGGCTCCAGACTCTGAGTTGTCAGTATAAAGCTCAACACAGGGCTCAAACTCTCTGGCTGTGAGATAATGACCCGAGCTGAAGTCAGACACTTAACCTCACTGAGACACTGAGGCACCCTGAAATTTGTTCAACTTTTATATTTTATTTATAACCCTTCTCTGTATCTTTGAGAAAACCAATTCTGGAATAGAAAAAAAAGGGCTTCAGGGGAACATAAGTTTCTCTTTCTCTTTCACCAATTTTTATTAAAAATAAATCTGCTTGAATTAAAACAATTTTTAAAATTTATCCATTTTTGAGAGACAGAGCATTAGTGGAGGAGGGGCAGAGAGAGAGAGGAAGACACAAAATCTGAAGCAGGTTCAAGGCTCTGAGCTGTCAGCACAGAGCCTGACCTGGGGCTCAAACCCACAAGCTGTGACATCATGACCTGAGCCAAAGTCTCCCCATTTAACCAACTGAGCCACCCAGGTGTCCTTTTTTTGAATTTTAAAAGCTCTATTCTTTTTGGCATCTGAATGGCTCAGTCAGTTAGGCTTTTGACTCATGGTTTTGGCTCATGGTTTGCAGAGACTACTTTGAAACTCCCTCTCCCTCTTTCTCTTTGCCCCTCCCCTACTTGCTCACTCTCTCTCTCTTGCAATAAATACATAAACTTAAAATAATAATTAAAAAGTAAAAGCTTTATTATTTTAATTATATCAAAAAATCAATAATATCTGAACTTGTTATTTCTAAGCAAGGAAGACCCAGTCAATTTTAAGTAGATCATGTGAATGGAGAACAAAATGTCTCCTTGAAGGTTCTGATGTCTTGTTTCAAATATAGTTGTGGAAAAAAGAAATGGCCTCTGAAAACTCTTGAATCTGGCATTATGAAAATTTACCTGGCCTTTGCTGTGGATGAATTATTAACCATAACTCAACAAAATTGATCTTACATGAGTAAGAGTATTTGAAACATATTTAGTACAATGTTAGATGGAAGGGTGAGGTGTTTAAGAAGTTTTATCAGAGTTCATTCAAGAAAAGTAATACACAGGTGTGCGTGTGCGTGCACACACACACATACACAGAAATCTTTTTCTAATCCATTTATGTTTTTCCAACTTCAGTATCCCACTTTCATAATGGTGAAGACAGGATGAGAAAATTGTATGTAAATAAATCTTTGTTGATTTTATTCCATATTATGCATTCAAAATTTTTGTAAATTATCACTATAAATAAAAATCTATTATAGGGCTGTGGATTATACAGAAGCTTTATGTACTACAAAATACCATCAATAGGGCTTCTCGATAGAACTTCTTTGAGGACTTCTTTCTAAAGATAACTGGGGTAATTTTTTTTTAATAAACCATCTAAATAAGTAGTCACAAACTGGGATGACACAAGTGTACCTTAAGGAAGAGGTTGTTTTTCTTCTTCAGACTTTATGTTTGACAGAGTATTAAAATTGGTAAGATTGCCCTTCTCCTTTTGATAGTCCATCTTGTGGTAATGAAGTTACTTTGGCATGTATATGAAGATAAGGCAACTGAAAAAAATATATTAATTAATTAATTTATTTATGTTTGGATACATAAACTTTGTATGGGATTCCAGAAGATGGTAAAAATGGGTTTCTATAGTAAAAAGACTGCAGTGGTCTAGGTATTGGTTACTTCCTTCTGGCCTTTTCTTTCACCATTATTTTTTTCCTTCTTATTTTAAATTCTTGTTAGTGAATCTATTTACCCAAGGTTATCTTTTTGAGCCAAGTCATAAGTTACTAGCCAGCCTATAAATAAACCAATTTTAGTTTATCAGCCAGGGCTTTTGGAGTTGAGTATAATTTAGTGCTATGAAGGTTGAATTCCCACATAGAAGGAGTTTGGGGTATAAATTATCTCAGAAATAAGTATAGAGAAAAGGAAACTTGAAATATTTCTAATGTGATTTTTTGTATTATTTGTTTATTATAACAGTGCATATAAATACTATTCATTTTAGTATGAGTCCACCACATTTAATACAGTAAATTAAGAAATATATCTTCCCATGAATGGATTTCAGTCATTTCTTATAGACTTAACCATATTCGACAATATTTTTCATCTACAAAAATGGCAATTTCATATGACTCAGCCTACTATTAAGAACTAATGTAATCTTTTATTACAGAGATTGCTTTGTTGGTATTGCTCTTTATTCTTTCAAAGATAAGAAGATTTTTATAAAAAGGGTTGATCTATTAAAAACTCTTATTTATAAAAGAAGGAAGTGAATAATTAATCCTTCTTCATATCCAACCTCCATGCTATTTCTCCACTTTTGAAGAACTTACTCATTTTATATCTCTTCAACCATGTAAAATTATTTCTATAACTACCAGTAACTAAAAGTGGAACTGATTCATCTGTTTTTGTCTTTTTACCCTGATGTCAAAAGCTATTAAGATATATTCATAAAAATCGAGGGTAAATAAGCAAATTAAAAGTATCAACATTTACACATTTAATTTTTTTCCTCAGTGTCATATGGACCCCTAATCAAAATAGATGTTGGTGTTCATCAAGTGGTGAATGGGTAGATAAAGTATGTTATAGCCATACAAAGGAATATTATTTGTTAATATAAATATCTGAAATACTGATACATTCTTCAACATATCTAAACCTTATAAACCATTATGCCAGGTCAAAGAAGCCAGTCACAAAGGACCACACAATGTGGAAATGCATTCATATGAGTTGTGTAGAATATGCTAATCTAATATAGACAGAGAGAAAGTCAGTAGTTGTTCATAGCTGGGGAGGATCTTAAGCAAGAAAGTAATATGTTCTTCCAAAAGACTAATATGTAAAATATTCTAGGGTCAAGAAAGACTAAAGAAAGTCATGTATTTTTCAATATATTATAATCAACTGAATGACAAATCACTTCATTTCTAAGTTAAAGGTGCATAGGGATAGAGAGGAAAGGTATTGTATGAATGGTAAAGAATTAGTGATTAGTAAATGGGGTGGTCAATAAAGAGACACAAAGTAAGTGTTCTGGAGATTTTAATCCTCATGACAAAAAGGATAGTGGGCCTATTCATCAACAGATACAAATTTGGTGATGGTAGTGGGGTGTGTGTGTGTGTGTGTGTGTGTGTGTGTGTGTGTGTGTTGTGTGTGTGAGAGAGACAAAGACAGAGACAGAGACAGACACATACAGAGAGAGAAAGAGAGAAAAAGGATATAATGAGGACATAATGAGTGAGACAGATTAACTTTTTAGAATATTTATTTACTGGATATTTCGATAGGAAATTTAGGGGTAGCGTAGGAAAATGGAAAGCGAAACACAGAGAAATGGAAATAATTCACACAAATGGGAGAGTTTAAGTTCGGTTCTTAGGATAGTCAGGCACAAGGAAGAAAAGCAAGCTGAGAATGTATTCCTTGGCAATTATTTTATTGATTGGATGTAAAGAAGGGAGAAAAAAAATGATCCAGTAAATAATTCTGAGGGAACAGTAAAAACCATAGAAGACATTTTGTGAGATACTCACTTTGTGGATATCAAAGTACATAATAGAAGCAGGTGCAAGGACTGGAAGGACCAGAGCTATGAGACCTATCCATGGACTTTGATATACATGAGATCTAATAATTCAAAGAATGAATCCTTACACATTGTATTTTCTTCTTCTTTCTTCTTGATGAGACCATGTGATAAAAATATATTCGTGTTTCTAGTAATTTTCTCAACTAAGGAAACTTTTGTTTGCTAATGAATTTAATGATGGTGACAGAAGATGGCACCAGAGTGTGGGAGGTATGGAATGGCAGGAAGAATCCATGGAGAAACTATAAACAGATAAGAAAAAGAACATTTGCCATTTGTCCCAGCTCTGTGGGGAACTAGATGCATGTCCATAAGCAAACTCTTTAGCTGATCTTTCTTCCTTATGCTTAAAAACGTGCCATTTGAACGTGTTCTGAAAGACTCAGCTAAAGACTTATAAATCTTTTAATCTTAAACATAAGAGTTTCCAGAGTAGAAAGACAAACTTTAAAATACTTCTGAAACTTAAAAAAAGGAAGTTATTTAGTACCTCAAGACTAGGAAAATACAATTGCATCTTCCTGTAAAATATATAAAATAATAAAGGCAAGCCAATTGAGGCAAAGAAATTTTCTTCTCAAATGACCCTTATAATAACGACATCAGACAGATGCCAGATAAATGTACCAATGCCATAGAGGCATGTCAGTTTTCCTTTAGTTCACTTTTGCAGTTTCTAAACTCTAGAGAGTTTAAAATGGAAAGTGTAAAATATTTGAAAACTTGATTTGATGTATGTATGTTGAAGGTAAATTATATTAAGAAACTGGTAGATAAATAAAGCCATGAAGTACATTCTTAAGTACCATCACTATCATTCATATGAAAACATATATAGGGTTTCTTCTTCATATATGAAATAGTGTAAAATTTTACAATCAAAACAAAATTTAGAAATAAACATAGGGCTTTAAATATGAAATATTTGTTCATGACATAAACAATTTTTATCAAATAATAACAGAGAAATTTAAAATGTTTTTCCACACTTTTATATCTTTATAAATGGCCACTTAGTTATTTTTGATGGTGGCTTAAGAAAACCTTATATAATGCCTGCATTATACTAAGAGCACAGATTGAAATTTAATTTTCTACAAACAGGAAGTTTATCTAAACCTAAAAATGAATTTTTTATGTAAGACATGTCAAGATGGGTTTCTTTAAGATGGTTTTTATTACTAGGTAGTGATTTAGTAATAGAGACGTAAGTGATTTAATAATAGACACTTAAGTGCTACTAACCTAATATTTTATGTCAATGGCAAACATTTCTGATTCTCTCACTTATTTTCCAAATGTTATCTCCCCTGAAAAGAGAGAAGTTTCAGGGAAAAAATAAAGTCACAAGTGTATACGATATGGGATGCCTAATACCACAAATAACATATACACTTTAGATGTTTTATTATTTAAAAAACAGTGTATTCCTTTTTCTTTAGATTTTTCATTATTTAAAAAGCAATCCAGACCATTGCACTGTATAGGACACAGAATGAAGACTATGCAAAACATAGGCAGTGATCTGTATGGACTAGATAAAGAACTATGTACCAAAGACTTAAAGGAAAGAGGCCAAAATGAACATTACTCCTATGGGTCCCAGAAAACCTTCAGATTTCAGTTTATCTTTTCAGCCTGAATAGCTGCCTGTACCCAGTCTTATGGTCTTACAGAATGATGATGCTTTTCTATGATGAGTCACCTCCAGCATAATAGATTAGATTAATGTTCAGAAAATAATATTTCCCTCTCTCACTTTCTTCTCCATAGTGGAAGTATAATGCGCAGTTTTTGTGATAATATTTTGTCATGTGTCATGATTTGGTCAATGCAAAGGGCAAAATATGCCAGCTACTAACTCAAGCATTAGGATGCATCATGAATTTCATCTACCTGAGCTTTGCTTCCAATCTCTGCAAAGAGTCAATGTCCCAGGTAACCTCCATCCATTAAGTATGGGCCCCAGAAGCAAACATATGGAGCAGACTTAACAGCCTCAAGCAAAGCTTCCAGGCATCTGCATAGTTGTTATTGTTTATGTTATTGAGATTTTACCTGCATTTGTGGTTGTTACACGGTAATAAGTAACCAAAGCACCAAGATACATTAACCTTATTGTATTATTTTATGTTTGACCAAAGACTAAGGAGTGTTGTGAGAAGCCAAGGAATACCACTTAGCTCTAGAACATCTTCTATAATGTGTTACTGTAGACCAATGTTTTCTGACACCAGGCTCAGGACTTCATGCTGATCTTGGCACTCACTCTAGAAACTACGCCTCATTTTATGTTGCCAATATCATAATGATTGCTTCAGTAGTACTTCCTCAACTCAGGATTTAAATTTAGTAACGAGATTTCTAAAAGCCTACCTAAAGAGAAAAAAATTCCAGAAAGGAAATAACCATTCTTTCTGAACATGGTGTGATATTTTGATTGAGAATTATTTTGGGGAAGGGAGTCAAATTTCGCCTAAGAGCCAGAGCGGAGAACTTAATTTCCACATAATAATCCAAGTTAGTGTTAACTCCAAAGGACCTCATATACCTGAGAGAGTCAGACGCATACCTGTGGAACAGTCTTAAAAATTGTCCTAACTATGAGGATTTACTTAAGTCATGATACTCTCCTAATTATAACCTTTAAATGATTTTTGATTGTGTTTTAAAAAAGCAATAAAAAGCGAGCCCCTTTCCTAGGCTGTTGGGGCCCCACAGATCTGGCTCCTGCTAGCCTTTTGTACTCATCACTAACCAGCCATTTGTCCCATTTCTCGTTATGACTCAACCTAACTGGCTTTCTTATGTCTTAAATATTAGCAAGTGTTTTCTCATTTCTGGCATGTTATCTTTATTGCTCCATTTGCCTCACTGGATCTTCCTCCAGATCTTCCTATGACTAGCTTCTCCTTGTTCTTTAAATTCAGTTTAAACATCCTCTCTTCAGAGATGTCTCTCTTGCTTACACCAACCGATGGGACTATCTCCAACTACTCCCTGTCTTTCATCTTGTTTGGTCTCTCCTTGTGTATAAAGATTCTGTAATCATTGTGTTTATTTTAAAATTTGCTACTATCTGTTTCTCCTATTAGGATATGATCTCTACAATTCCAGAAAAATGATCGGTTTGGTTTATTGGTTTACCAGTATTTAGGAACCAGTAGGTGGAAATTGTAAGGTGATATATGTCAACTTAAGAAATTTCTTACTGCGGATTTCCCATATCCATGGATTCCCTTTTGATAGACATGTTAAATCATAGACCAAGTGCTTATTCTCAAAGTATTAGTGATGTCTTGATGCATAACAAATTATCTCAAAATTTAGTGATTGACAATAGACATTTATTACATCATAGTTTCTGTGGGTCAGACATTTTATAGCACCTTGCATGCTTCCAACTGTCTCTCGCTTGCGGCCAAACTTTCAGCTGGGGCTATATCATTTCAGGATTGGAAAGATCCTTAACCTCTTAGGTGGCTCACAGCATGGCAGATTGTTTCTCCTATTTTGAGTGTGTTTTGAGGAGAGAGAGACAGAGAGAGAAAGCAAGAGAGAAAGAGAGAGAGGGGGGGGGAGATGATTGAGGTATTCCTTTTATAACTTAATTCTAACTGACATTCCATCACTTTTGCCAAATTAGAAGCTAGTATTAGGTCCACTGCACACTCAAGGAGAAGCTATTACATAGGAGCATCAATAATACCAAGAGACTGGAATTGTCTTAGAAACCATCTACTATCATCAGAGCTATTGTAGAGCATTCTAGAAGTGGTTAGAAGCTTATACTGGCTTAGTGCTAAATTTCTTTTAGTGCTAGTACATTTTATTAAATGTGCCATTGAAATACTTGGAATACCAAAAACCTTTTTAGTTATTTATGAGACAGATTTTCAAAGTAACTTCTGTCCTAGTAGGGTCATTTGCACCCAGAAAGCCTCTACAATTTGAATATGTCAGTTGCATTCATTCTTTAATTAATTAATTAATTTTAATTCAACAAATTCATGCTGAATACTCATGGGTGAGTATCTGCCATGCCAAGAAATGAAAATATCCTGGAGAAGAAAAAACTGAAAGGGTTTGCATTCATGGAACTTAATAATAGTGAGAGAGTACCACAATAATCAAATGTTGAATTGCATTTGGACTTTTCTGGATAAATCCATTAGAACCCTTCCTTTCTCTTGTTACTACTGCATCTGCTGCTGCTTCTCTAATTCCACAGATTCAAATATACCACAGGGGTTAAATCGTGTCTTTAAAACATATTGATAATGCAGAGTGAAATTGCACCTAATCTTGGTTAGTTTGTGAGTTAGTGTTTAATGCTTCCCCTCAACATTACATTATTAAGATGTTACATGACATCATAGTATGTGTTTACTGCACTGGTAAACCAACAGCCAAACAAGCTATGGTAGATAACATTTATTCCATATTGGTTTGTGACTAAATGTTTCTTGACAGGCTATGAGCCTCAGCTTGTGGATTAAAAATATAGCAACATCAAATAGCTTTGAGGCTCAAATAAAGCATCATCAAAATTCATGGTAAACATATCAGCAGAGATTGCAGATATGTTTAAGCTCATTGTCAAGAAAGTATTACCATCTTGCCTGAAATTGATAAGGCTCATATATGCAGATCAAGGAAAGCTCTTTCCATTTCCTTGATTGATTGCTTTATTTAGTTTCTTTTTCTTTTTTTTTTTTTATAAGCTTATAGCACACATGGGGGGAAAACCTTCAGACACAAAGAAGTATGAATTGCTGATAGTTATTCAGCAGACATCCTACGTATTCTGTTGACTTATAGTATAACTTTGTAAATTTCGGAGTATGTTATTTCCTACCATTATTGTTTCTGTTGTCTTTTCTCTTGGTCAATTTTCTAGGTCATATTCCTAGTGGAATAGATGAACCTAGCCTGCTTGAACTTTTCCTATGATGTGTTTGAAAGAAACTTTTGTCTTTCAAAGAAAAGTAAACAATCACTGAGGGACTGAACCTATTTCCAGGCTCATTAGCATGCATATTATGGACTAAGGAATGACCTAAGAGGTCTTTCAATTGCTTATATTTTTAATACAAGGGGCCTTCATTTTTTAAAAAGTTTAATGACTTGGGATTTCATTTACACCAAATAATAAGAGCCTGTGCAAGACTGTAAATTGTATTTTGGGTGTTGTCATGCACTGCTGCACTTGAAGGATAATTTATTCAGAAGCCAAGAAGAGAGCTTCTTAAAAATAACTGACTTTGAGGATGCCAATAAACCTTGACGCCATGCACGTGCCAGCTGTAAAGTCATTAGTAGGTGAAACACCCCACCGTGCAAACGGCTTCAAACTGACATGAGGAGGAAGGTATTTTCGCCAAAAGCATAAATGAATTCATAAATGTGTCCTACTTTCAGTTCTCTCAGTTCTTTCAAAACTTTTATTTATTCCTTTTTTGGTTGGTTTAGGTTGCTGGATATAGCATTTGAAAAGACAGAGTGCTGTATTCTGTCAGATTTCTTAACATATAATTGTTAGTGCAGTCTATCCCTGAAAGATTAGCATTACAGATCTGCTTGTCTAAATAAGTAGTTGAAATTTTGCTTAGAACTTCTTTTGGATTATAGGAAACCATGCTTACATACTGATACTAGTTTATATTATGGAAACATATACACACATATTATTTCATTTCTGCTATAAGTAACCATGAAGCAGAAAAAGAACTAATTTGTTCTATATATCTGCAAGGATAGAAACAAGACCTATAGACCCAGAGTAAAATAACTCAGATTTTGAATAACAAAGAATTTTCAAGAACTTTATTTGACCAAGGGGAGGTTAGTCTTTTTCCATAGCCAGTGAGTTTTTCGTCCCTTAAATACCCACTATATGCTGGATAGCCACTTGGTAGCAATGCGGTCCTGACAATTTAGGTTTCCAAGAGCAAAGATATTCTTCCAGGTGACATTAGCATAGTTTTCTCCGAAGATTGGTTTCTATCGTGTTTCCACATAGAAAATTTCCTTTAGCTAATTTTAGCTCTATAGTATCAGGCAAAGTAAAATGAAATATTAAGGCAGAGAAAATTGCAAAAGAAAATTCTCCACATTGTAACTGAGAATACTTAGTTTCCTTTCTTTATATTCCATAACAAAATCTCCCAGAAGAAACAAAAAAAAAGTACAGAAAAAGCAGCTCTGCATAAGGGTCCTCTGGATTATTCTTGCACTTTAGAAGAGTGCCCATTCAACATGTTCTTTATTTTTACTTAATTATGATTTCTGTCCCTTCTCTCATTTTCCTTTTCTTTCCACAAGTACCCGAATAAGCAAATGATAATTTTTAGATTCATGTTTGTGGAACCATAATATTATCAGCTAAATGCAACCAATTTCACAGTTAATAGTATACTAATTAGCTTTTCATTATACTAGACATTTTAAAACATTTCTTAATACCCCAAGTAAGGCCAGGAAACGTAGAGGAGTATTTGGCTGCTGCTCAGTGAGCTGTGAATATATCTCTTGAAAGTACACAGATACTGAGAAATGAAGCCTGAAGTTCCGTATGAAAAAACGTCTATAGATGAAATCTTGTTTCTGTAAGTTGACGGGCCAATGTAATTATGATGGAGGTAAGCAGTCATTTAAAAATACAGTCCGAATTTACAGAAAATACACTTGGCACAGTATAAAATATATTCGACTTATTACTAACATTCTGTTTTGATTTGACATTTTAGAAGTTACTTTTCAAAATGAGACTTGGGGTGCCTGGGTGGCTCTGCTGGTTGAGCATCTAACTCTTGGTTTTGGTTCAGGACATGATCTCATCATTCAAGGGTTCGAACCCCTCATGAGGCTCTGCACTGAAAGCATGGATTTTGCTTGGGATGCTCTTTCTTTCCCTCCCTCTCTGCTCCTCCTCTGTACCCTCTCCTACCCTGTCCCTCTCTTTTCCTCTCTCTGTGTCTGAAAATAAATTAAACATTTTTTAAAAAGACAGTGAATCTTGAGCATTCTTACTTTCAGTTTTAGTGTTTGTTTAAAAATACTGATAATTAGCATTTCAATTATGAAAATATAATTCATCCCAAATTATAAATATTGTGAATATATAATGAATCTAATAAAATGAATTTTAGGAATGATATTTAATGATATTTATTTGCTTTATTATAAATGGAGGAAAAATGAAAACAAATTAGAAACAAAACTTGTGAAACTGGAAAGAAAGTTGTGGTAGGAACCATTAGACTAAAAATCAATACTGTGTATGGCAGACAACTTCCCAAGAGTTCAGAGTCTCAACACATATGTGACTTTTAAATCCCAAAGTAGTCATTTTGAAATACTCTAAATTTAGTAGGAAAATAGATAACTATTTTTATTAAGATTGTGATAACCCTTTGGAAAAAATTCTAGATATATGTTTTTATTAAAATCACAAGAAAACAGGCCATTAAAACTGTATCTGAAGAAGAGGATATTTACATATAGCTCTTATTTCATAGAAAAATCAAAGTATTTTAGATAAAAAATTGGGCCTTGGAGAAAAATGGACAATCCAATTTCATTCTATATTTAGAGAGGTGAATTGAAAGTAAATGATCTTTAGAGAAGCAATAGAGAATATTGGATCATCAAATATAATGCATAACTGAGCATTTCTATATCTCAATTAACTAAAATTTTTAAAATATTTGACCTGATGGAAAAAATGTACTTTGTTTAAAACAGAAATTAAGACAAAAAGGCAGAGTTTTTTGCAAGTACGTATTCCCCAAAAGAATGAAACATACTTAAACAATGTTATATATATAAATAGTTCTCTAATTTTCTTTAAGTAAAATTTTTTCATGCAGTTAGACACAGATATATTTGTACCTACGTATGATTTATTTTTAAGTGCGCTTTTGAATTATAAAGAATATCATCTGTTGATAGTTTAGATCAATTTTGGAATATTGGATTTTTGTGTAAAGTTTATTAGACTCTCACTTGTAAAAGAATGCGTACATGCCAGTTAAATAAAAGTGCTTTTTAATTGTGCCTTGATTAAATTGGAGAATACATTTTCCAGAATCCCCTTTCCTACATAGTTCTGAGTTAGACTTGGCTGCAACAGTAACTTGTGAGAGAGTGTACATTTAGTGCTGTAGTCTAATACAAGGTCTTCCCAAGTTGTACCTCTTTGCAGTCATTTTCAAAGGTAATTGATACTCAGAAAGGCTCTGGTAGATGGACTCTGCAGTGACAGTCTATGCGGTTGAATCCAGACTCTACTATCTGCCTGCAATAGCCAGAATAATGACCTCCAAAGAAGATCCCAGAGCCTGTGAATAAATTATATGACAAAATGAACTTTGCAAATGTAATCAAGTTAAGGATCTTGAGAAAGGAAGATTATCCTGGTTTATTGAGGCAAGCCCGATGTAATCAAAATGGAGATTATAAGAAAAAAAAGGGGCAGGAGTCAGAAAAGGTGTTGTGATGCAGGTCATGTTACAATGATGCTGAAAAGTATCCAGTGGCTTCCTACGGCGCTAAAATAACCCCCAGCCCTATATCCTGATAGAGCTGGGCTTATTCTAACCCTCTTAGCTATTTTAACACCATTCCATTGTGAAGAATCACAGTGTAGATGCACTGATTTTCATTATGCTCCTGAACCCACTGAATTTATTCCTACTTAAGTTCTTTGTATTTTTACTTCTCTATTGAATTTTCTATTGAATTCTAATTCTCTATCTCTAATTCTCATTTTCTAAATGTATAGCTTCTTCTTTTTAGACATTCATTTCTCGGCTTAAATATTCCCCTTTCACATATCTGAATGTTTGCAATCCCACTTCGGTTCATTGGCCATCTGAGCGCTATGCATTTTGTTGGTGATTTCCCCTTTATTTAGACAGACATTTTCTCCATTCCTATGGCCGAGGATCCTCAAATTCTGGCACTGGTACCGGGTGTTTTTTTTCTACCAACAAACAGCCCTTCCTCCTCTTCCCTGAGCTACACTTTGTTTCTCCACGTGGAATGTGTAACAAAAACTGAACATGTCTGGGAATGGCCTTTCCTTTGCAGGTGGGGCAGAGAAATCTTATATTGGTTAGACCATAGTGTGCCCGCTGTCTCTCTCAAGCATATTCGACTTTCTTGTTTCCCTTTTTCTTTTTTCTTTTAATTTTTAAAAATATTTATTCATTTTTGAGAGAGAGAGAATAGGAGAAGGGCAGAGAGAGAGAGAGAGAGAGAGAGGGAGACACAGAATCCAAAGCAGGCTCCAAGCTCTGAGCTGTCAGCACAGAGACTGATGTGGGACTCAGACTCACAACCTCAAGATCATGACCCGAGCCAACCTGAGCCGAAGTTGAGGCTTAATGAACCGAATCACTCAGGCCCCTCTCTTTTTTCCCCTTTTCAGATATTGATCACTAGCTCATATTTTCTTTGTATCTTAATTTAACTATCACGCTTACTCTGTCACAGTAATGTAAGCTCCAGGAAGCAAAGACATTGTCTTTCTTATTTACTGTGGTGTTATGTTTGCCTAATACAAGGCATAGCATATTAAATGTTTGTTAAATAAGTGTATTTGTCAATTTAGTTGGTGATTAGACCTCTTATTAATCAAACTGCATCATATTTCTATAGCTGAGAGAGGATGAGGAAGTTGCTTAGTCGGAAGACAACACACACACACACACACACACACAACTTGGATAGAAAGGGTCCCACAGTCTTCCTCAGTAATTAATTTCCCAGCCAAGCTTTGTAGAACTTGTGGTACAATCCCTAGAGAAGAAGTTACATGAAGAAAATGTACTGTTTGGGGTGGGGGTGGTCATTTGTAATCTGTAAAGTATGGAGGCAAATAATGTGAATTTGGTGCATAGTTCCACATAAATGTAGGAATAGATGTTCTTCTTGGATACAAAGTTGAACAACTTTAAGGGCTACTCTGGTGGTAAAATCTGGAGAGATCACATTTTCAGTGAATATCACTAATGAGCATTTATCATGGCAGAATGCAACTCTGTCTAAAGGTCATGTTGTGAGGAGTATGGAAATACCATTAAGAAGTGAATATTTTTACATTGCATGTAAAAATAATGCTGAACAGTAAGCTGAAATGCACTGATGTGACGATCTTCTTAAAATCTATATTTGACTCTGATTTCTGCTCTTGCTTTCAGTACATTTGAATACCGAAAATAATGGTCTTTTTCTTTGATACCATCACCCCTAACTAATTTTCAAATGATATCGTGTAGTGTGATAACATATTTCAATATCTCAGACGTTTGAATAGATGAAATAAAGTTAATTGTTGATGCTTATTAATTTTCTGTCACTGTAGGATGCTTTTATGCCTTTTCATGTAAATGATTGACTTGCATAATTGCTTGTGTGTCCAAGTACTGCTTGTTGAGAGATGACACCAATGAATTTAAAGATTTTACTTTAGATTGCCTTTCAAAATTATCTCAGATACCTTCTTATATATAATTATTATGCTTAGGCGGAACAAAAGTGGGCCAAATTTATGCTAGAATTATGACACCTTATTTCTCTGACAATATATACTTAGCTATCAAGCGTTTTTATGTCTGGTGTCTAGTTTTCTATCCTGATTTTCTGTCAGGGGATTAAACGCATTCTTCTATTCACTTATCAATCTATCCTTCCACCCCCCATCCATTTATTCAGCCATAATTTTTGGAGAATTATATTTGTAGCAGACACGGAGGTTTGCCACGGTGATACCAATTATGAAAAACATATGGTCTCTTCTTTGGAGAAGTCAGAGGTAGCGAAGGTGTGAGACACAAATAAATAATTTGAAAACAGTCCTTTGCCCACTTCTCTTGTTTTTCTTCATGCTTATAAAACTTTATGCAAAATAAGGTGCCTTTGATGTTGGACATTAATTGGGCACCGGGAGACTAGGGGATATTAGATAATTAAAAGTAAATAAAACACAGCGTTTGGTTTGTGTTTGTTAAAAAGAGTATTAACATTTGCGATAAAAAAAACCCCTTCAAGTTTATTAACAAGCTCAAAACTCTTGTACAGGTTCATAAAATATGCTCTACTCTCTAAGACCATTATAATGAGAGAGAGAGAGTAAGGGGAGATTAGTGTAAAGGAGGGGAAGAAATTTGATAGCAAAATGTATATTAAAAAGAAAATGCAACTGAATATAGATGAACTTTATCAGTAACAAGAAAATGATAGCCTTCCAGCTTAATTTACTTTGGCAAACACTTGCATGTATGCAATGGGAATATAATCTAAACACCTTATTAGAATATGTATCTCTTTGCTGCAGCTTGCTTTATCATATGAATAGATATATAATGCTTCCAGGAATAATTTGTGGGTAAATGCATTTTGTTAGCTGCTACCAAGAAAACCGAAGGGAGAAATACATGTACCAAAGTACTTAGAATATGATTTCTTAAAACAAACTCATATTTAAGAGACCCAGATCGATAATTTACATTACTAATTTTCTATCAGCATCATTAAATAGCTTCTACAACAAAAAAGATAGATAATATCAAACTATTTTGTCAAATGCATTATGTCACGTTAAAAAGTAGTTAATAACAAACTTATGCAAATTAATAAGCTGTGTGATTATGATCCTTAGTCATGTAGACAATATAGTTAAATTTCTATCAGGGTCTTGATATCATTTAAGATGGAAAAGAATTGGTGAAAACAGTTCTACTTCATTACTCATTAGGATGATACATTCTAATAAAATAATGCAAAGATAATTGCTTTTATACAAAAGTTCTAGATTTTGGACCTCCCAATGTTTTAAAAATACACTGTTTCCTTGAGATAAATATTCATGTGAAATTCAATGAGACAGACAGTAATGCCCTTCCACAATAGAGGCCTTTAAGATTAACACATTACATTTCTTTTACTTTTTCTCTGCCATCCTGTTCTTGTAAGAGTGATCAGACATCTATTGATCTCTAGTTACTTTTGCACTCATGTAGTGTCACTTCTCTATGGACCACAGTCCTTAACTCAGCTTTTTACCAGCCAATCTACATGAATTTTACGTGTTAATAAACATCCGCCTTCAGCAATTACCTTCAGCAAGGTCCTCCAGTCCTTTGTCAACGACTGGAGGAAAAAAAGAAAAAAAGAAATATTCTGTCTAAAATGTATAGTTCACTGTCAGGAAATTTTTCAGTATTCATGTTGATTAATTATCATTATAATTATCATTTTATAATTAGCATTATAAAACTTATATTCTGCTCATTTGGAAAATGTTACTTAATAACAATAATGTCGCTTCATAAATCAACTAAATTAATTGAATCAGAGTTTCTCCAGCTAGAACCCACATACAGTTTGGAAACTATAGGTTTTTAAAAAATACTTATTTATTTATTTATTTATTTATTTAGAGAGAGAGGGATAGGGAAAGAGAGTGTGTGGTGGAGGGGCAGACAGAGAGGGAGAAAGAGAGAAAGAGAGATTCCCAAGCAGGCTCCATGCTGTCCGCACAAAGCCCAATGCAGAGCTCCATTCCACAAACCATGAGATCATGACCTGAGTGGAAATCAAGACTCAGACACTTAACCAACTGAGCCACCCAGATGTCCCTGGAAACTATGCTATTACTATTCCTTGCAATGGTATGTGTTTTATAGGTTTATGTGATAATGATTTATACGGTTGACTTAGCTTACTAATTGTGTAAGAGTCAATATATCTAATCATATTAGATATACTAGTTATATTTAGTTTCATGTGTCTAGATATTTGCATTACACTGTTAGAGGAATAAAATAATTCTAGGCGTTCAAGTAATCTATGCACTTCAGATTTTGAATTTAAAAAAATGCTTCAAATACTCAAATGTTTCAATTATATCAAAAACCAATTCTCATTTGTATTTTTTGCTGTTTATCTATTTGTTTTTGAGAGAGAAAGAGCTTGCAAGAGGAAGAGGGGCAGAGAGAGAAAATCCCAAGGCAGACGCAAGGCTGGATTTCACTAAACACGAGACCATGAGCTGAGCTGAAACTAAGAGTTGGACACGGAATCCACTGAGCTGCCCATGTGCCCCTCATTTATTTTTTATTTTCAAATTTTAACCCCTTAATCTGTATTAACAAAAACAGGGTATCTTAAAATCAAGCTGGAAGTCCCGCTTGTGGCTTCTTGGTGCATGGCCACACGAAGGTCACAGTTCGAGAATGCTCTTGAAGTTCTGGAGGGACGGTGTCCTTCTGCAGCGAGCACCTGCAGTCTGCCCTCCGTTCCAGACGCTGGAGTCCAGTCTGGTGGCTGCGGATGCTGCCAGCGCCAGCGGCGGGCTGAGCGTCCACCGGGTCCCCCTGCAGTCAGGAGCTGTTGTTTTGCCCTCTGTGGGGCTTCAAAGTAGAATCCACACTGGCTGCCCCTTGTGGGAGTTAGAGGGAAGTTTTTAGGATAGAAATGTACATTATTTTCAAGCTGGTTTTCTTAATATTTTTAAAGGACTGCTTCTAATTAGCTCTTTGACAGCAAGTACCTCAAACATCTAGACCTGTGCTCATCAAAGGGTAGGCGCCACAGCAGAGCGACAACGGGAACGAGGTGCACCCCAGAAGCCAGTCACTGCCCTCCACAGTCCCCAGGGGACGTGCCTCTGGGCCTCAGTGTCTCCAAAGCCCCTAGAAGCTTCCAGGCTGCGGAGGGTGCTTTTCTGTAGGGGTGGGGGACCCTGATGAGGAGCAGTTCGCCTTCAGACTTGGAGAGCGCTGTCTGAACACGTAGACCTTGTGCCGAATCTGCTCTTCTTTGCAAATACTTTCCTTCAAACTGACTGATGGCAGATAGTAACATTACTTGTCACAAAACTGGTGGGGAAATTTTGCAAAAACCAAACTTTGGGACACACAGCTATCAGGCTGCACAGAACTGCAATTTTTAACATGGATTTGTAACTTAATGTTTCTGTTTATAAGATACTAATGATTTGCAATGTATTTTACTGGCCAATTAAAACAGACTTTTTATTTTTTAAAAAACTCAAGCACTCTTAGAAATTTGGTATCATAATCACTTTGTTTTGCTAACAATTTTTTTTAATACTTTCATTTTGTTAGAGCAGTTTCAGGTTCATAGCAAAATTGAGAGGAGGGTACATATACCGTCTATTTAAACCCACATACACCCTGCCTCTGTGCATACATAGCCTCCTCCCTTAAAAAACATCACTCCCTAGAGAGGTATACTTGTTACAGTAGCTGAACCTGTAGTGACAAGTTATGATCACTCACAGTCCATAGTTCACATCACAGTTCAGTCTTGGTGGTGTACATTCTTTGGGTTTAGACAAACTTGCTCAGTTATTTTGAGCCAGTAATTCAGGGAAGTCTTGGCTGGATGAGTTGTGTTTAATTTAGGTGTCCTAAACCTGAGTATCTAAAAGTAAATAGTCCATTTACATTATGGTTTCCTCCTTCACATATCAAGGGCTTTGGTGGACATGGCTGGAAGGCTGGTCTGAGCTGGACAACTTTCCTTGTCAATGTCCCGATTTCTCTATATTCTCTTCAACATGGTAGATTAGGTTTCCGAGATCCCAATGCTGAAGCAGCCAGTTCTTTAAAAAGCTAGCCTGGGGTTGATATGGTGGCTGTATCACCAAACTGTTGAACAGAACAGGTAGGGGAAGCTCACTTTTATTCATAGAAGGAGTGGCAAAGAATTCATGGCTCTCTTTATATTAGTAGGAACTCTCAAAAGATTTTTATTTCAAGCCATACAATTTGGTAGACACTCTGTTGAATAAAATAAGATGCAATGTTTCTAATATCTAAATATAGAGGGGCACCTGGGTGCCTCAGTCAGTTAAGCGTCCAACTTCGGCTCAGGTCATGATCTCGCGGTTCCTGTGTTCGAGCTCCGAGTCAGGCTCTGTGCTGACAGCTCAGAGCCTGGAGCCTGCTTCAGATTCTGTGTCTCCTTTTCTCTCTGACCCTCCCCTGCTTGTGCTGTCTCTCTGAGTCTCTCAAAAATAAATAAAAAAGATTAAATTTTTTTAAAATATAGTTTAAAAATTTATCATGCTCTATGATTACAGATAACTTTATTATCTAGAAAATTTAAACTCTTTTATTATTATTTGTCTCTTTGATTTTAATTTAAAAAGTAATGTCATTGGAAAGATTTGTCTCATGGCGTTTATTAGAGAGTACATTCACTTACCTATGGTTTTGTCCTAACTCCTTATAAATGTTTGTCAATAGTCACACAGACTGAAAAAGTATAGATGGCACATTTGCCTCATTATAAACATATGTAAAAAAAAAAAAAACCCTCCTCATTAAAAATATCTTAGGGGCACCTGACTGGTTCGGTCAGTTGGGTGTCCAACTCTTGATTTCAGCTCTGATTGTAATCCCAGGGTTGTGGGAGCTAGCCTCACATTGGGCTCCACACTGGGCCTGGAGCCTGTTTAGGGTTCTCCCTCTCTCTCTCTCTGTCTCTCTCTCTCTATCTCTCTTTTTCCCCCCTCTGCCGCTTTCCCCTTTTCACACACTTTCTCCCTAAAAAAGAGAATAAATAAACAAATGAATGAATAAATAAAATCTCAGAATATGTCAAAGTCTTGGTGTTTAAGCAACTATAGAATTATAGATTCTGAAGTACAAAGGAAACTTAGAATTATTTTTAATAAAAGATAGACTGTCATTATTTTTAAAGAGTTTAAGCATTGTTTTATAAGTAAATAATAATGCATTAAATTTTGGACTGCTATTTTCCAAAAACTTATATATCAAATATAGCACATTTTGTTAATCACCAATGACAATTATTTATTAAAGTCATTCATATAGAGGAACAATTAATTGAACAATATTATGTACCAGGAACTCTACATACATTATCTTATTTAATCTTGTTACTCTGAAAGAGAAGCATCATTTTCTTCTTTGTTAATAACTTTGAAATCACTAAGATAAGTTTAAAGTTTTTGCTGAGACACAATTCCTCTATTTAAACAAGGGACTATGTGATTCTTAACCATGAAGAAAAATAAATTACATTTGTGCTGGAGGGAAATGTAAAAACTAAAAACCTAATAGTGCTTTGCAGCTATTTTTTTCCATTTTTCAATTCGGAATGAATTTTTTAAAACAACAAATAATAATAAAAAAAGAGGTAAAGGCTAAATCATAAAGGAAAATATGAGTAGAATCTATTATCATATAATGAAAATCTTGCAGACAACAGAAACCAGAACAATGTAATTAAAACAAAAGAAAACAAAACAAACAACTTTAAGTAAACACAATAAATGCAAAGAACAGGAAACAGTCCCCCAAAAGTTGAATATAGAATCCTCACCCCCCAAGCCTCCCCTCTCACCCCAAACAAATGCTAAATCTTAGAGGCATAGCGATTCTTAATAACAGCGACTTTAGATGTGTACCAATGTTCTTACAGTTAAGCAGGAAAAAATACATTTGAATCCAGTTTCAAATGGTATCATATCCATTGTTGTTTCTAAGTAAAACACAATGCTTCTTTAATGTACAGGCCGCCTTCTTTATGTCTAGTCCATCCTTTTGAGTTAATAAGTGTTGACTCAATACCAACAAATGGCCGGGCACCTGGGTTGGCTAAGAATTGGACTTCAGCTCAGGTCATGATCTCATGGTTCATGGGTTCAATCCCTGAATAGGGCTCTTTGCTCTCAGCACAGAGGCTGCTTTGAATCCTCTGGCTTCTCTCTCTCTGCCTCTCACCCTCTCTCTTTCTCTCTAAACAATAAACATTTTTTAAAAAATACTGATGAATGGCTACATTTTGGAATTTATTATTGAGTCACTTTTTTCCCTAAAGTTTTTATTTTGTTTCTTTGTTTTCCCTGATACAGGAAAATGTAGTGAGAGAGGTGAGAAAGGGACAATAAAGATAATGTGATGATTATGATGATGATTATGCAATAAAATGACAACTTTAAGATCATTTAAGATTACTCATCCAGTGTTGGGGCACCTGGCTGGCTCAGTTGATTAAGCAACTCACTTTGACTCAAGTCATGATCTCATGATCCGTGGGTTCAAGCCTCGCTTCAAGGCTCCGTGTTGACAACTCAGAACCTGGATCCTGCTTTGAAATCTGTGTCTCCTTCTCTCTCTGCTCTTCCCCCACTTGCACTCTGTCTCTCTCTCTCAAAAATACATAAAACATAAAAGATAAAAGCTTTAAGAGAAGAAAGATTACTCACCCAGTCTTGATATTTAATCTTTTCAGAGATTATTGAGTATATTTACATGTGTGATGTTGTTCATACTGCTAACAATCTTTTTTACTTGACTGTATATCATAAATATGTTTACAAGTTTTAAAGATGTAATTGTTTTCTATACCCCTCTATATCTATTAATCATGGGGAAATTCCTCTGCATACTCTTTCCTTTGTTTTGTCTTCTTGAATTGGAAATATTATATATATTACATATGGAGCCTTTATCGTGTAGTCTGTCATATTTTTTAATTACCTTCATTCAGTTTGTGATACTCATCTTTAATTTTATTTCATGGTATTTAAAATTTTTGAACAAAACATTTCAATGTTTAGAAAGTATATCAAAGTTTTCCTTTATGATATATACCTTTGGTACCTATCGTCCGTCAACTATTCAGTATGTAATAAAGGTGATAGTTCTGAAATGAAAGCAGATGCACATGAATGCATTAAGTGAACAGATTCAGGGCTTCTAGTTACGTGTAAGCTCAGGGAGTCATTCTTAATTGCCCCTATTCTGATTTGTGCATTGATCCTGAATTGGCAGTGATAACCTTGCAATTTGATCTTTCTTTTCTTTTTTCTCTTTCCTTCCTTACTTCTACAAATATTTATTGATTACTTTCTACATAGTAAACATTTATAACATCAGATGATATATGGGACATATCCCCTAACTTTAATGCACATAAAACACTAAGTTGATATTACATCACCACTCTTCCTGTTGATGTCAGAGAGAGATGGCACTGAATGGCAATTTTAAACTCTATGCTTCTGCTAGATATATTGAATTCTGGGCAACTATTCGGAAACAAATCATAGATGACATCAGCTTTTCATTTCTTTTTCTTTTTTTTTTTTTCTTCAGTCTATCCTGGCCCCTGATTGAGTATTTGACTCTTGGCCAGGCTTTTAACCTCTATGTATCCACAGACTTGGAAAATAAGGCAATTCTTTATATCTTAGGTCACTACAACCAAAACTTATAATACTGAAACTAGTATGAGGGACACATGGAGACTGGCAGGGCCCTACTTTATCAGACTGAAATAGAATTCTACCTCTCTTATGTTTCCTAGTAATCACTTGGTCCTCATTACATAATCCCCCCCCATCATATCATCTTATTTATTAGAAGCCCTCACAATCCAAAAATATCTAAAAAAATAAATAACCTAAAAATACCAGAACTTACTTTGACAAAAGTTTTAGTCCAGTACCTAATTTCCAAATGTGGAGAGTAAACTTTTATCAATGTATTTGGTCCTGGATTTTAGGTGTTTTCATATCTAGGGTGCTGTCATTTTCTGCTGTTGAAACTTGTTACTTACAACCTCTGACTCATCCACTGTTCTTGTTCCTCCTTATTCTGGCTCAGGCCCCAAGGAATCCAAGGTTTGAAGTCTTCTTAATTTGTACGCTCATGCACAGTGTGTATTCCCAAACCTCAAATTCAGTGACAGTATATCCGCTTGTTTCTACCTCAACCACATTGGGTTGGATCTAGCTCTTCCCTGTAGATCTTTAAACTTGGGATTGTGTCTATAGTCAGTAGAGATAGTCTTCTTTCTTGATATGCCCTGTATTGGAATTTTTTGACTCTTTTTTGTAATACTACCAGCTGGTACCATCTCAGTTCATCTGAATTTGCAGTAGTAACATTGAAGCTTAAAAATGATTTTAACCCTACTTCTGGGACGCTCCCTGGCCCCTAGGAAACTGTGCTCATCTCCTTCTCAGTGAACAGTTCTGCATCGGATGGTTTATAATTGCTAAGTTCACAAGAAGTTCTGGTAGCCCTTTCATCAGAAATGCTATGACAATTGGTATGCTTACCTTTGCAAATTAAAAGTTGCTTTTCAGAGAACTAATAAAGAAAATTCTAGGGAAAGTTTGTAAACGAAAGCACATTTGGAAGTATTTTTTTAGTTTATTTATTTATCTTGAGAGAGAGAGAGAGAGAGAGAGAGAGAGAGAGAGAGAGAACATGTATATGCCAAAGCAGGGGAGGGGCAGAGAGAGAGGGAGAGAGAAAATCCCAAGTAGGCTCTACTTTGTCAGCACAGAGCTCTTGCTTCTTCATACGCACTGATTTAATGAATTAAGAAGTATAAATCAAACAAAATTATTCTTTTGTTTGTGTACATTTTACTCTGCATTAGTAGGACAAAATTTTATATTTGATACACACAATTAAAATTTGTGATTAAATTGTTCTTTGGAATTAATACATATAGGAACTGAAAATTCTACATGAAACTGGAAGCTGATATATCACATTGTTCCTGAGTATTTTAAATTTTATACTCTGTTATAACAAGACTGATGTTTTCCTCATTAAATTTATTCTTACCTGTGATCACTGCCTCTATCATCCCCAGGTACCCTCAGCTTTATATCGGTGGAGCACGTCAGACATAATTGTAAAATTCAAATTTTTATGTGAATAATTAAGCTGTGATTTCCGAGCTCTAATTAGAACTTCCTATACTCTGGTCATACTGGCGCTGTAGTCTACAAATGACATTTATTCTTTGCCAGGTGGCTTCTGATAGGGTCTGCCAGTTGAGAACAGGGAAAAAGCTTGGAAGCTGAGAAAGTAAAAGGCGAATTGCTTCCTCCTTCCTCCTGTCTCTGTCTCTGCTGTCATTGCCCCAGCAGAAACCTTCTCTTTGACAGCAATACTTTGCCCGTTTTCCAGCCCCTTTTTCTTCTAACAGAGCTGGTCCCCCGCCCTGCCCAGAGGCACCAGCAGAGGCAACGCAGTGCTGCCACCTACAGGCCTACACTCCCGCTTGGGAGCCCCTTCCTGCTAGGTAGGCAGCCACATAGCACCCGTCCTCAGAGATCTGATTCCCAGCCTGCAGCTCTGCTTCTCGTCTTCTACATCCACATAACACTATCCCGACTCCTTTGTTCTCCTGGACCTATGGGTAATGGCTGCTCTTTGCAGTCACTTCTGTAAATTCAGTCTTCCTTTTGGGTCTTTTTACCTTCTCCATGTCCTGCTTAATAAGTTCCTATTATTATATTTTCTTAACTGAAAGGACTATAGTAGTTTATTCTCTCTCACTGAATCCTGATCAATCTTGATTTTTAACTGTAAATCCCATTAATATCTATGTTCCTTGTCAGAGTGAGAGGTAAATCTTGGTAAACTTGTTACCTCCTTGCAAGGAGTGACTAAGTCATATAGTTAGCCGTAAATTAGTCCCAAGATTTTTGTTTGTTTGTTTGTTTGTTTTTCTTGAAAGAGGGAGAGTTAGAGAGAGAAAGAGGGAGAATCCTAAACAGGCTCCACACTCAGTGCAGAACCCAATACTGGGCTGGATCTCATAACCTTAGGATCATGACCTGAGCTGAAATCAAGAGTCTGAGAATCAGGTGACTGAGTCACCAGGTGCCCTAAAACTAGAATAATTTTTTTAAGTTTATTTATTTTGAGAGAGACAGAGACAGCATGAGTGGAGGAGGGGGAGAGAGAGAGAGAGAGAGAGAGAAGAAGAAGATCCTAAGGAGGGTCCATTTTGCCAGTGCAGAGCCCAATGCAGAGCTCAAACCCACAAACTTGAGCTTAAACCAAGAGCTAGACACCTAACCAACTGCGCCAGTCAGGCACCCCTAAACTAGAATAATTTTAAAGTTCATTTTCTCAATTAAAAAAGTTTTTCCCCTATTTTAAGACAACTAAGGGCAATAATCCTGTTATATTTTACAAGGCTCAATTCAACCAATAATTCTAATGGGGCCTGGCATTTTCCTGATTATACTCATGTAGACTTCATGCAAACTACAGATTGGATTAGAAAGAGACCAACAATTCAGATCAAGGTTGTTTCATTCTATAACAAGAGAAGATTCAGTGTGAACTGTGAGGTTTCATGGTAATCACCTGATAATTTTAAAGCACTAAACCCTGCCTTAAAATATATAATTCATTTCAAAAAATATAATTTTTGCCTGCAATGTTCACTATGATAGATAATAAAGATAAAAATATACAAAGAACAGATACTTCCACTGAGAAGTTTAAAATATAGTCAGAAAGGCAAAAATAAAAACATATAACTGTGTTTATATGGAAATAATATACTAATAATAATGATTGTCGCTGAGAATTTAATAAAATTAAGAGAATAGACAAGGAGAAGTAAAAGACACATCAAAATAACTGAAATAGCACACACGGTAAAATATCTATTGTGTTATTTTTAACCTATAAAAGTTCCCAAGGAAGGATTGCAGAGATATGTTATAGGTGATAATGAAGAAAAACACGAAAACTAACTGAGGGAAGAATTATGATATGTGAGGGTGTGAACAGTATGAACTGGTGGGAGGGCGTTTATTAAAATAAACAGTGAACCAAAGCCAATGGAACGCAAATTTGAAACGTTATTAGTCATACAACATCTCAAATTGAGATCATTCCTAATGGTGAGAAACATCTGGGGTAGATTTTGGAGTGTTGAAATCAGAAAGTTTAAAATTAACGTGCCACATAGACATGTCTAGAAAAAATATACACACTTAAGAGAAAATGGTCTACTAATGGAAAGTTTTCCTTAGTTTTTGTGACAAATGTGAAGACAAGTATGAAAACATAGATTATGGATATTAATTGTCAGTATAGGTATTGTAGATTATAAATTATTTTCTATTATGAATCTTTTTCTTCTAGGAAATAGAAGTAAACATATAAGCAATTGATGTGATTTAAAAAGAAAATATCAAATTTCAATATCCAATAATATATTTATATTTTTATATTTATGCTTCCATAATAGAAAATATAGGATTTGATGAGACTTGTGAGCACAGATATAGACACAAATATGTATGTGCCTATGATGTATACACTTATATATATAACATACACACTTATATATAAGATTATATATGCATACATCTGGAGTTTATATATATATATTTTACATATATATGCACACACACACACACACAAAATCACCTTTAGGATTACATTAAAATAAAAAGAGATGATAAATAAATGACAGGGTAGGGAAAAGAAACACCAGGCAATCCAGGTTAACTATTTCTGTAAATAAACACAAACTTATTTTAGATATTCCTAGCTGCCAACATGTAAAAATTATCTAATTATTTATCACAAAAATTCACCAATTAATTAAATAGACCTATAAAATATGGTTTTGAAATAGTTACCTACTTTTGTGTAGAAAATACAATTAAAATTTTATTTTTATTCAATAAATCCTTTTCAAAAAAATAGAGAAGAAAATGCAAAATCAGAATGATTTGGGTGGGGAAGAAAATTATTCATTTTAAAGTATCTTATAAATAAGCACATTTTTAAAGTATCAAACTAAATTTTAAGAATTCAGAGGGAACTGGCACATCACATTACAGGCACATAGTTTTCTGGTGCCCTGAGCAGATACGCGCTGATACGGTAATAATATATGAAACTCTGGAGAAATAAAGGGAATGCATGTCACTTATACAATTTTATATAAATTGTTTCAGTCAAGCTTAGGGGTGTGAGTAGGTGATTGAAAGCAAAAGCGTATGCTTTATGCATTAGCCACCCAGTTGACCAAGTTATCATTTTTCTATATAATTAAAGTTTCAAATGCAGCTCAAAATGAAAATAAATATACAGTGGGTTACATAAAACAAAATATAAAGTCTTAAAAACTTAAAATTGAAAAAATAAAACACCCCCAAGATAAATCCTAGGTGTCCAATTATATAAAGTTCCAAAACAAACAAAATGAAATGTAGTATTTAGACATATAAATATTGATTGCTAATTATGACAAAAGAAATAATGATACTCATAAAGCCAGGACGGTGGCCTTCTTTTGGGTGGTGGGAAGGGATTATCTTTTGGAAAAGTATTGAGAGTCCTTTGGGTTCTTGGGAAGATGCCGTTTCTGGACATAGCTGATAGATACTACCTGCGCATTATCATTTTTGCATTACATTATGTTATTTAATCGAGAAAAAAAGGTTTTAACTTTATTATCTGCATGAAAGTGAAATATAAATATTTCAAAGCAAAGCCAAGCCTTTCTGTACACAAGGCTTTATGATCTATTTAAGTTTTGGAACATATACTCAACTGAAACTCCAGAATCTTCCTCGGAAAATATAGAGGGGAGTACACTGAGAGAATTTCAGTGGCATTTGATGCCAATGCTTAGATAAAACTCCTAAAATTAATTTTAATATGATGTTAATGTGAACATATTTTTTAAAATATTTGTTAATGATTTTTATTTATTTTTGAGACAGAGATAAATAGCACATGAGTGGGGGAGGGCAGAGAGAGAGGGAGACACAGAATCCGAAGCAGGCTTCAGGCTCTGAGCTGTCAGCACAGAGCCTGATGCGGGGCTTGAACCCACGAACCCTGAGATCATGACCTGAGCCGAAGCCGGACGCTTAACCGACTGAGCCACCCAGGTGCCCCTGAGCATATTTTTTGTACACAAGTATATCTACACTTTGAAATTTATATATTAACTTCATGACATATGTTAACAATAATAAACTAAGTGTATGTTGTGGACTGGCAGAAGAGCCGTGACACATACTTTGACAATACTACTATTAAGTTCTTCTATTGGGTACTGCTTGAGCAAAACACACAAACCAAAAATTTGTTTCCGAATTATAGAGTACAACCTTAAAACATATCACACTAGAAGAGGGTTTTATGTTTGTTTGTTTTGTTTTTTTGTTCTTCCCTTTATGCAAGAATGAAAGAAATAAGACTGCTGTTTACCTAAATTCTGAGACTGTCTCTGGCCATAAGCCTATATACTTGTTGCTTATCAGGGAACCTTCTTAAGAATCCATGTGACCCACTTAAATTCATCATGATGTTACAGAAAAAAAGGATTCTGAAAAAGCAGTTAAAGCTTTGGCTTTCTGTATCTGCACAAGGTATTCTGGCCCGTAAGTGTTACAGTCTGAAAAATCATAATACAAAAATCCAATAAATGTTGTGAAGAGCTTAAAATTGTTCTAATAGGCTTTTCAATTAGGTTAAACTGAGCATAGCAATTGTCAATTAGAGCGGACCTGCACCCAGAACTGCTTATTCCTCACACAGTTATCGAATCTCAAGCATGCAGTTTAATGAGGGAAGGCAGCAAGGTGATTTGAATGGATATGGTGTATTTGCAACTCTTCATGATATAAGAGTGCAAGTATATACACATACTATATTTCAGAACTTTAGGAAAATATTAATGTTAAATTGACTTTAGGTCTCTCAACCTCTAAAATTGTGTTCAAAGCATAACATTTATTCGTAAGAAAAAAGAAATAGTAACGGAAATAATTTACTTTTTTATGAAATATGAAAACTACATATACCAAGTTGCTTTAAAAAAGGAAATATTATTTATTTATTATTTATGTATCCCTCAAATTAGGTCTAATTTCTTGCCTGATCATATTGAAATGTGGTATTTTCTTTAGAAAATTCCTTTAAAATTTTTCATTTTAAATCTTGTTTCTACTCTTATTTTTATTACAGGAAAATAAATTATTTAATGACAATTCATAACTCTTAAGAGGTCATTGTTTTAACCACTTGACTTTTGAATTCCCTTATGCTCATCATGATTATAAGTTTTGCATTTTTTGATATCCTATATTTTTTAATAAAATTAAATCAGTATATAGATACTTTTGTCACTTTCATTCACTACTAAAAGTAATATATTTGTACTTCTAACCCACTTAAAGTTTGTATTTCTTTATAAATGTCCTCACTGGACCAACTTTGAAAGTAACATTAGGTCTTGCATATATTGTCGAACATATTGCTAAACACACTTAAAGTTGTCTGCATTCATTAGTAACTGTTATTTGGAAGAGTGTATCACAAATTACTCCCGAAATAAGGACTCTTCACGTTTGATTGCACTATAGGAACATGTTTTAAGTTTCATTGGCTCCCTAATAATCATCAAATGAATGAAGCTTCTGAATAAATAACTCCAAGAATTATAAGACTATGTTGGTTGTATAGGCCTCCTTGAAATTGAAGTCCAAATAAAATCTGTGTGAGCTATACAGTACTTTAATTAAACTACGCACTGCAGGGTGAATGGTAAGCTAAAGGGAACCATGCTTCTCCTCTGACAACTTTGCCTTAATGTTCTTTGTCATTATATAGAATTTATAGGTCACTACAAAAGAAAGGGGGAGTAGTTAAAAGGTAATTGTAATATTTACATTAATCACTGGATTTAGTAATCATATATTATCCTGATGTTGATGTTGTTTGTACAAGTTGTATACATTTATAATATATAGGGCTCATTTAAGGAAACAAAAGACTAAGTACTTCTGGTAGAGAGAGAATTAATACAGCATAAGAAATTAGAAGCATACACAAGAGTTGGAAGGACTGTAGAAGAGATATCGGGAAGCCATTTTTAGGAGATTTGTAAATCCAAACCTTGCCAGAATGATCTACAGCAGAAACTCTACTGGTAATTTTCAGAGGACTCAGTTTTTGGTAGCCACTGCCAATGATCTTAGCTACCTGCTGAAAATGAATTAACAGATTACCCTTCTCTTCCAAATTCCAAATTGTGTGCAATTTTCTGACTGGCAGCACCTGCCCAGGAAGCATATGAAAGGATTTCTGGGAAATATAGTTCAAGGTTCTTCCATGTAATAAGGACCAAAAAAAATGTGTAAGGGGCAACAAGTACAAAATAGGAAATGCGGATCAGATTTCAAATATTCTAATTTTGGAATGATTACTATTTCCTGGAGGTACATTTGTATTGTATCTTAAAGCTGATTAATTGGAATTACTGACTAATTCAGCTGAAAACCTAAGAGTACACTTAAGGATGTAACAGGGAGATTTCTTCTCCAGCAATATTTTAAAACAAGATAAAAAGTAATGTGAGTGACACTATTACATAATTGACATATATATGAGTGTATTTTAATTATTTTGTAGCTGAATATAAGTCATTGCCATCATGTTGCTAGAATATCTACTGGTATTTGATTTTACTGTGATAAGGGACAGATGAGTGTATCCTGTTCATTTTCTTGTGGAATTACAAGATGTGACTTTTTTTTTTTTTACCAGCAAACAAAAAATTAGATTTGAATTTAGTCGGTTTTAATATTTTGTTGTGAATCTGAAGCAACCTTTTCACTTCAAGATGGTGAGCTTAAGTTTATACATAAGTCTTTCTTTTTCATATCACATCCTAGAAATAGTAAAATAAAAGGAATAAAATAAAGAAATAGATACATTAGAAAGAAAAAGCAGAAATCTTTAAGAGCCAGAAATTGTAAATAATCCTTGATAGACTGAAAACTGACCATTTCTGATAGAAGCCATAGGACAGGATAAACATTTTAGTTTCCTGCCATATAATGTAGGTTCAATACCATGGGAACTCTGAGTGTGGAGGTGATAAATCACAGAATCAGGATTGGTGGGAAAAACAACAACAACAATAAATCACTGAATTTGGTTACTGTTGTCAGAGGCACTAATAAAAAAGAAAGAAAGAGGTCTGTCACCAGACAGAAACAATAACACAAGGAACTTGGAAGAAAAAGACAGAATGAAGCTGCAGGTGACTGATAACACATTTCTTTTCATGACATCTATGTTGGGTGATTTCTTCTTGGCAAGATAATTGAAATTCTGGACTTGTGGACATGGATATTTGCTTGTTACCTCCTGGGTTTGTCAGCAAATTCCACACATAAAGGCAGATGACACTCTAACAATTGATCTTAAAAGTTCAAAAGGAAGAGGCAAAAACTCATAGAGAAAAGTTAATATTATGAAAAACAGAACAAGCTCAAAAATTGAAGAGTACACACTAGAAATAGAGATAATAGAGCAGTCAGACAAAGACATCAAAATAATTGTAATTATAGAAAGAGATAAAAATAGATTTTGTACTTATTACAAAAGAGAATAATTGATGCATATGAAATAAATGATATATATGTATATAAAAGAAACTAGATCTCATAGACATATATATTAAATAAATTAGATATCATAGACATTATATATATAATTTATAAAATGTAGAACATCACTCACTAGCACAATAGATATAGCTGAAGTAGAAACGAAAGGTTAGGTGGAAAAATTGACTAAGAAAGCAAAACTAAATGGAGAAAAAAAGACGTTTTAAAGAGGGATTAATAAGGGCACCTGGGTGACTCAGTCAGTTGAGCATACAACTTCAGCTCAGGTCATGATCTCGCAGTTCATGAGTTCCAGTCCCACATCGGGCTGCGCTGACAGCTCAGAGCCTGAAGCCTACTTCGGATTCTGTATTTCCCTTTCTCTCTGTCCCTCTTCTGCTCTCTCTCTCTCAACTAAATAAGCATTAAAAATTTAAAAAAAGAGGGATTAATAGACAAATATTTGCCATCTTTAAGGATGTCCAATAGTTAGTTTCCCTCCTTCTCTGTCTCTGAGTTTAAAACAACTGAGAAATAAAACAAGGACTAAGGTTGATGAAGGCCATATGTTCACCTTTTTCACTGATAATACCTGGGCCGGATATGGAATTCAATGTGCAGATTAATTGTTGTGGCTCCAAGGACACTGGAATCAAGCAGCTTATCCCCCCAAGCACAGGGAACACTGATCCGTTTAGGCCATCCCCTGTAAATACAACTTCATCGATAGTTTATGGTACCCCAAGTGTATCAAAGAACATGGTTGTTTTGCAAGCAGGTTAGATACAAGTAGAAAGAGATGAGATTACCAGGTCATTTTCTAAAATTATCAAATCAGGTAAAGAAGGAGAAGTATAGAAGAGTCCAGGGAGAGAAGTATAGAAGGTGTCTAGGCACATTCCAAAAACTGAGTTCCTTCAACATGGAAATATATATCAAAGTTTTGGAAAAACAGCTTCCCCAAGCAACATAGACTAGACATTTAAAAATAGCAATCTTATAAGATTTTTAGAAGAGACAATATAGAGACAACATAGAGAATAGATGAAAAGTAACATTTCAATAAGTAGTGGCCAAGATATTCTAGGCAACGAAGGAAAAACAATTGTACAGATAAATGCAAATATACACACTCACATGCATACACACACACACACACACACACACACACACACACAGATAATGATAGTTCAATTTCAGATCATCAGGAAAGAACACAAGATGTTAAAAATTACCAGGTAAATGCATGTGGAAGAAGATTGCCTTACAAACATATGACAACAGACTTGATTATCAATTAGGAAGACAAGATGAGAATGGAATAGCATCTTCAAAGTTGAGGGGAGATTACTTTGAACATAGACTACTAAACTAAAAAAATGTTATCACTGCAACATGAAGACAAAATAATGATTTTTTGTAGAAACTGGGAAATCAAAGAGTACGACCTGCAATTCCTGTTTGAAAGAATTATTAATGAATATTCTCGAGCAAAAAGAAAAAATAACCTGAAATCTGTTGGCCACCTTCCCAAATATGGTATTGGAACAGATAACTCCTTCAGAGTTCCTCTATAATCTTCTAACTAAATGTCATAAAAATCTTGAGTGAGGTACATTCAGAACATTAGTACTATCTCGGTGTTTGTATTTTCTAGGAGAATGATTTGCCTTATAAAGTTAGATTTAAATGGAATGTTTTGTTTGTTAAGAGTTAGTGGCATATGCTCTCTTATTAATATGACTGTACTGATTCTACATCATTGTATTTAGATTAATGCATTTTTGTTAGTGCTTAACATTAAAATAGTATGCAAGAAAATATATTGAGAAATAGAAATTCACATTCTAAGTAAGATATTTCTTAATATCTGGCAAAATAGCCATCAGTGTATATAGCAGGAGAAAATCAATGATATAGAAATGTTATTTTTTTCTTATTCTGGAACTTATCAATTAAGTATTCACATGGCAAATCATATTTCATCAATATTGCATAGGGACCCAGCGCCACACAATGATTAAGACATTGTTTTAGTGCTTGTTATATCTGAGTTCCAGTCAGATTTATAATTTCCTGGAATTTGACCTTGGACAAATGACTCAATCTTACTAATTTCAATGCTTTCTTCTCAGAAAGATATTTCCTGAATATCTGTTCAAATATGTACCCTTCAGTCTTATCCCAGTTTACCATTATTCTTTTTTCCTGCTTTATTTTACTCTTTGGTCATTATTATGACCATTTTAGTACACACTCATTTCTTTGTTTGTTGCTTGCTTCACCTGCTAGAATGTAAATTCCATGGGGACAAGGACTTGTCTTCCTCATTCCTGTATTCCAGGAAAATCAGTAGCTGAAGCACAGAAATCACTCACTAATTATTTAGTAAAGGACTATATGCATGCATGAATGAATAAATGTTCTAAAAAGGGTTAAAAGAAATCATTTTCCCTCTTCTTAAATATATATGGGGAAATTTGAAAGTACATCTGCAGCAAAACACAATGATCTATAATTTCTTATGTGTGGAACTTGAGGAAAATTCATCCATTCAAAAATAACACATTACACTTTTGAATTTGTCTTGTTACATGTATTAGTTAATATGAATAGGAAGTGATTATATTACACTTTTTTCTTTGTAGAAACTGATTCTCAGAGAGGTAAAATAGGGGTATGTGTGTATGTGTGAGTATGTGTGTATGTATGTATGTTTTGAAATATCCGGAAATATGGGTAGAGATATAGATAATCAGGAGGAGTTGATTCCAGAAATAAATACCAGGTCTTTTGCTTCTTAGCATATATCCCTCCTTCTTGAAGTTGTCTTTAAAGTAAATGTTTTTTTTCCTCTTTCAGCATTGCTTAATTGTAAAAACAGAAACAGAAGATAGTTTTTCCAGGCAGCAGCTGAAGTCATGGCAGGAGGGGCATTTTCTTAATTATACCACGGGTCTGACTGGTAGAGACCAGTGGTGGTCAGAGTCAATGAGCATTTGGTTATGCCATTCTCCCAGGCCATCTGTGTACTAATGATGGTGGTGATGCCAGGCCCAGGCTAATGGCAATCAGAGTTCTGCAAGTAATAACACTTTGGGCTGATCTTTTGGGTAGAGTTATTTACAGAATATGCAAATCAAAAAGTCCTTAATTAGCATTCTCAAATTCTCCTTTCTCCTCTCTATGTAATCCTTCAGCATCATTGTTCCCTCTTGAATATTCACTTGCAATTCTTCCAATATTTCTTTTCCAAAACAACTCTCGGAAGTAAATTATATTTAGGGTTCTTAATCACGGAAGGATTTCATTTTTGTGTGATTGCAGGGATGACACCGACAGGGCAGACTCTCAAAAGCAGCTACTTTGAAACAGCCATGCCACAGCAGGACATAGGGTGAATACATTTGATAATGAAAGATTTTGTAATTTACAAATCATTTGTTAAATTGACTAT
The DNA here is from genome assembly GCA_004023785.1 of Mungos mungo. NCBI lineage: Eukaryota > Metazoa > Chordata > Mammalia > Carnivora > Herpestidae > Mungos > Mungos mungo. Next base: position 98,824 of record PISW01002899.1, read on the forward strand.
CTCTAAGAGGTTTTTATTGCCGCTCTTCACTCCTTATCTTCGTTTTATTATTTTAGCAATTAGCTTTATTTTGTTAAATTCAAAGGAAAGAAAATCAGTGTGCAAGTTTCTCATGCTTCTATTCTCAGGAGGGAGGGGGATGGATTTTGAAATATTTAGCTTCTGTACAACAACAATAGAGATTTGTCCTGGCTACACTGCTTAAAGATACATTCCAGAAATCTAAAAAATATGACAAAATGATAATTTTATCAGAATAAATTTATGACTTGTGTTCAGTCCCATATTAAATAGAGACCAAAAAAGCTATAGTTGGGTAGGAGAGATTATAAGAAATGATATTGAACTTACAGTCATTTAAATATATTGAATATAGCCCCATAATAATTAAAATCATTTTATGTAAAGGGGGTTATTTAAAATTTTAACTTATATTTCAAAGTTCAAATTAACTTTTACTGGAATGAATATCATACTATTCTGTCTATGTCTATATGTCAACTATAGTGATGAAGTATTTTTGCAGTAAGCTAAGAAAATTTTTTTTCAAACCATAAAGAAGACTTCTAGAAAAGAACGTTGATTGAAACAAAGATATTAACCTATTCTACAAGTAAAATTGTTTACACGTAAAATTATTTATAAATTCTTTTCAAATTATGTCTTCTCTCTTTGCAGTTTTAGTTACCATGTGAGCAGGCAAATATTTAATATAATTAGCTTTCCAGAAGGTAAACAACCTATTTATTAATGCCATAATAAACTAAATAAACAAAAAAGAAAGAAAGAAAGAAAGAAAGAAAGAAAGAAAGAAAGAAAGAAAGAAAGAAGAAAGAAAGAAAGAAAGAAAGGAAGGAAGGAAGGAAGGAGGGAGGGGGGAGAGAGAAGAAAGGAAGGAAGGAGGGAGAGAGGGAGAGGGTAGGAAGGAAGGAAGAAAGGAAAAAAGAGAGGAAGGAAGAAAAACTGTTTCCTTCTATAACTTGTCATTAATAGCCATCCATGTGCTCCTCACAGTTTTTCTGGTATTATTAATTGTTTTTATCAGCCACCGGAGTCTGATGCACTTCCGGTTTGTTTGTTTTTTTTCCCTTTGATAACTATTTTAACCTTACTCCATGGATCACAGTGTCAAAAGCTCCTTTGCAGTAAGTTTTGTTTTTAAAGCAATGTGGTATTTTGCAAAATGAATAATAACTGTGTTCTGATTTTTAAGCAACTTAATTTTCTTATACTGGATTATCTATAGATGACGCTTCATAATGTCACACAGACTTGAGGGACATATTTTAAACTATTCTTCACTACTTCTCTATATTAAAGAAATTATATTCCTCCTTTTTCAAATCTTTCATTGTTCATTTTCCCTCACTTTTATTTATTTTATGAAAATAATTTCCAAAAACTTATTTTTAATATTTGATATTTGGATTTTAATATTTAAATAATATCCAAAAATATTAGTATAATTTTGCAAGTTTGTTTTAGAATTTGTGGCTTATAAAAATTAAATTTAAAGCAATGATGGATATACTTATATTTAAAAAGTCATGCTATTTTATGCAAAGATATCTTATACTATTCTATACCAAGGTTTATGCATCCCACACCCTTGATTGTCTAGGTACTATTTTATTGAGAAATATTCTCAGTCTAGCATTATCTCCTTCAACATGGTCCACACTAAGGAAATCACTATAACTATCAGACTTCATTCTATTTGATTGAATATGTTATCAATATCAATAATCATCTCATATAATTGTAAAGAATCACCAACAGCAAAAATTTCTTAGTTTTCATAACTGTTTTTCATTTGACAAATTTGTGACATGTATAAGAAAATTTGAATCTCTCCTCCGGTAGATTACCTGTAGAATCTGCAGTGAGGGTTGCTGATTTTGAAAATAAAGCAGAAACTAGTGACCACAAACGTAGCATACACATCATCAGATAACACTAAGGGAAGCCAGTTTCATAAATGAAAGGCGTATAGCCAAGGGCATTGTCTGACACAAAATAGGTTCAATATGCTCTTTAGACATTTGTTCCCCAAATTTCTCTTGACTAAAAACTACTTTGTAACCCCTATATCTACAGGTTTTATCAGAGTGCCTCCAAGAGGACATATGTGACAAACTGTCGATGTGTGCAAGTTGTTGACAGTATTAGAAAAATCATTTAAATCATCACTTCCTCCCTCCCCTGTGGAATAGTATTTTGTTTGATTTGTTTACAGAATGAATTATTTTCCATGCTTTTGTTTAGATTTACAGTTGATTCTGTTTGTTTAGTACATTCATTTGCAGGTTCTTAGGGGAATCTTTACAGCTCTTTAGAATTTGTAAGTAATATTTAGTTTATTATAATTCAAGGTTACAGTTAAGGTATTTTATATTGAGCCACTTTATTTATAATTTTGAAGTCAAAATGTTTTTATTTGCACAAAGAAAAACTTAGGGATGGTGATTTAGAAATCTTAATACCTTATAAAGTAAAACTTCTAAATTCTCATACTGATATACTAAAATAAAACTAAATAGATTTATTAGGTGCTTACAGATACAGAAATAAAATTATAATGACATATGCTTTGAATTGGATGTTATGAGAGATGCTAGAATTTCACTAAATAAATGTGAAGTCATAGCTTTTGACAACTAAAATTATTTATGCAAGGTGCCTGGGTGGCTCAGTCAGTTGAGCCTCCAGCTTCAGGTCAGTTCATGATCTTGCAGTTCATGAGTTTAAACCCGGTGTCGGGCTCTGTGCTGACAGCTCAGAGCTTGGAGCCTGCTTCGGATACTGTGTCTCCCTCTCTATCTCTCAGTCCCTCCCCTGCTCACACTTTATCTGTCTGTCTCTCTCTCTCTCAAAAATAAAGAAACATCAAAAAATTTTCTTTTCATATTTATACTACCTGGAATGACTAAGTTACACATTCAAATTCAATTTGCGTTTTTACACACGGAGAAATTATACACATAAAAAGAGTATAACCACTCCATTACATTTGATAATGTGATTTTTTCTTTAGTTAAGATAAGTCTTTTAATGAAAAAAATATATTTATTAACTCCAGGTCATTCCAAACTTGAAAACTGATTTGAATATGAGTTAAATGAGTTAAGTGAATACATACATTTCAAAACATGACACACACAGACCACATTTTTGAGTCAAAATTTGTTTCACAGACTAATACCAGAAACACTTTTGATTCTTCTTAAAAAGGCAAATACCTGGAATTTTTTCTAAAAAATAATCAACAAAATTTATATAAGAGGACCTAGGAGTATACAATTTAAATGTCTCCCTAAATATTTTTTGTACATTAAAGTTTAAAAATAACTGCCCTAGATTATTTTTTGTTGTTTTTTATATTCTTTCAATTTTACATATATATTTACACCTAGGAATAGTTGTATTTGATTTACATGGAAGCAATTTAAATTATGATTGCATTTATTAATCAGAAAAAAAATTAGAACAGTTGATATGTATTAGGTATCTAACTGAGCTTAATCCTCTATATATGTTATTTTAATGGCCACAGAATTTTTTGAATTTGTTTGTTTACTCATTTGAGGAGAAAGGAAGCATGAACACAGGAATGGCAGAGAGGGACACAGAGAGAGAATCCCAAGCAGGCTCTGCACTGTCAGCTCAGAGCCTCACACAGGGCTATGGCTCGTAAACCCCAAGATCAGGAACTGAGCAGAAATCAAGAGTCAGATGCTTAACTCACTGAGCCATCCATGTGCCCCCAAATGCCTATAGGCATTTTAAAGAGGTTAAAGGGTTTAACAAACAAAGCCTAGGGACACATTGAAATACAGCGGTGACCCCAAATTAAACCATATCTAATAATATAGATGGTATTTCTCAAATCCTGAATAGGACATGAAATTTTTAAATGTCCTTTCCCAATATCCCATGACATGCTACACCTGTTTTCCAACTTTAATCTTTTTCTAAGATTTATAAGGATAGAATTTTTTTCAATCTAACTCCCATACCTTCTTGTCTCAATATCACTTATAATTTTACTACGTAAAACACTAGTGTAGCAACTTCCATCTTTCAATAAACAGATGCCAAGATGATATTAAATAAGCACTATATTATAGCAAGAATTGTTTTTGAAAAGCAAATGGGAGAGGATAAAGAGAGGATCAGGGAAGATCTTCAGACAGTGATGTATGAAGGAAGAAGAGGAAAAATGAAGGAAAGAAAACAAATCCAGAAGAAAATGTTGGAAATAACCTTACTTTGTAGGCCAGCTCCATGGAATATCTTTCCAGGTCCAAGGGGCTTCTCATAAAAAAGATTTCTGGTTAGAAAATTTAATGATGCAGACATTCAGCAGACATAACCCAGTTCTATTATCCCTACCATGTTTATTCACTGCCTGGGACATCCATGTAAGTCTATGGCTTTAGCAGGAACACTCATGAACACTATAATAGATCCAAAGTTGCAACAGATAGTTGGAGACTATATGCCAACACCTCAAGTCAGGTTCTCTTGATGAGAAAAATTCATGCTGCACCTCCATGATCCACACAAATGGCATTCTGGAAAACTCTTTACTACACAATGCACTGACATACTGAAGGGTATGGGTGCAATACTATTTCCTTTGCATTTCCAGAGCATCCCAAATATGAGGGATAGAGTTCACAAATATATATTTATTGTCAAATACATGTTTATAGAAAAAGGATTTGAAATAGAAATATCTTCATTACTTAAGGCAGACTTGATTTTAAACACCATGATGGATACTTATAATTAAAGGGAAATAATCATAAAATATAACAAAGTATTGATTTTAAAAAAAGGAATCTAAAATATATCTTATGAAGGAGATGGCTCAATTTATTGAATTTATTTTAATAACTTTATTAATTGAATTTATTCAATTCTATTATGCATTTGGACCTGGAGAATGGATTTTTAACAATTCTTGATTATTGGGATTATTGATACTGTCTTCTAACAAAAATAAGAGAATGAATCAAGTCACCTCTAAAGAAAAATCATCACTATTTAAAAGGATACAGATCTTATCCATGTTGTTACTCTAATGGTATCTACCATGTGAATTAAGTTTTGAATGATTGTATGGGTGAAGCAATGTTCATATTATAAATAGCTTTATTGACATGATTAAAACAATGTAATTACATAATTTAAATTTTTCATGAATCAGCAGTTTCTGGAAGTATGGTGCATAACTTAAACTGTTTGCTGATTTCTTCCTTTGTACCTGATCATTTTATGTTTGACATGCTCAAAAAATATTCTTTGTGACACATAAATAGCTCTTAGCAGTAGGTAACCAAAATGAGGTTACAAGGTTTCTTCAATGCAATAAAACTCAGTGGAGAAATACCCATAGAGCAGGAATAAAACCATTATTCTGTTACTGTGGGCATAATAACAAATTAAAAGTTTAAAGCACCAGTAACTTTCAAATTCTCTTGGAACAATGCCATGTGCTTGTATCTCAAAATATAATCTGGAGTTTAACTGTGCATGTAAGAAAATCTACGCATACATATTATTGTCAAAAAATTGATTTGTCTTCATTGAAGTCCACAGGGTTGCAGGTAATGTTATAAACTCTACTCACAAAAATAGTTGTTAAGGAAGTTTTAAAACTCTCCAACTGAGGTAATTAAGGGAAAAAATTCTGTGGAGAATCGAAAACTGAAACAATTTAAAACTAAATAAATACAAGTTTATAAAAATGTGAGTCATCACTTAACATTCTATGGCACATGAAAATAAGCCTTATTATATGTTTTGTTGTCAAGTCTCTTCAGAACTAAGGCACGTATTAACTCAAAATAATAATAAATTATATTTTTGTAGAAGAATGGATAGAATTGTCTTTCTAGAAACCATTTTCCTTTCTATTTCGGACTTAAATAAATCAGAACTATAGTCTTTACTGGAATACTTTTTTTTTAAACAATGGCAGTTTTATATATAAACAAGTAGTACTAGTAAACAGCTAGTAAACAAGTATACTATACTAGTAAGATCTGAATGGCATGTTTCATATTTATTTTTACATCTACTTATATAATGCAGATACTGCATTTTAGATGCCTTACAATATGATGAAGATAATTGCCATAATTCCCAGATGGGAAGAAGAGAGAAAATCAGTACGTTTGGTATTTATATTTGTCTGGCAACTCTAGAAGAATATTTGTCTGTCAAGTTTCTCTTTATAGTCTTGACAGAGGGGAAGTATATTAATCAGGGTTCTCCAGAGAAAGAATCAACAGAAGAATCATATACATATATACGCTTTCTTTCCAGACAGAGAGAGAGAAAGAGACAGAGGGAGGAAGGAATGGAGAAAGTGGGGGGAGGGAGGGAAGGAGGAAGAGAGAGACAGAGAGAGACAGAGAGAGAAAGAGAGAATGAATGGATATAAGGCACTAGCTTATTCCACTATGGAGCCCCACATTTGCCCTCTGCAAACGGGAGGCTCAGTAAGTTGTAGTGTAGTCGAAAAGCCTGAGAGCCAGAGTATTGATGCTATAGATTCTGGTCAGATTCTGAAGGTTGAGAACTGGAAGTGCTGAGAAAACGAAAAGATGGATCCTTCTGTAGAGGAGTGAATCCCTCGGGGTACTTTTCTGTTCTATTTAGGTGCTCAGAGGATTGGAGGAAGCCCACCCACACTGAGGAACACAGTCTGCTTTCATTTAGTTTCTTAATTCAAATGCTAATCTCCTTCACAGACACACCCTAAAATAATGTTTAAGTAGGTATCTGGGCATTTTTGACCCAGTCAAGTTGACATAGAAAGTTATCCCAGGAAGGAGACAAAGTCATGGGGAGAATTTTATTTTTCTTAAGTTCTTATGAAAATGACTCATATAAAACAGATGTGATAGCTAAAAACCATACAACTAGTTAACTGGCCATTAATGGTTTATATTCTACATCTATACAAACAGTGGATGGGATAGAAACCTACATCTTTGCTTTCTTTAACTCAAAAAAAAAAAAAAAGGAAGATAAGCAATATAAGCCCAAGAGGAAAGATAAAATGAGCGAATATTATAGTAAATCAAAGATGTTAATAAGATGTTGGAAGAATGCATCAAAGTGATATCTACATTAGCAGAGAATAGAAAGTCGAAAGCTAATTGCTTGTGGGCACCAGGATGGCTCTGTCGGCTGAGCATCTGACTTCTGTTCAGGGCATAATATTATAGTTCAGGAGTTTGAGCCATACATCTGGCTTGCTGCCATCAGTGTAAAGCTCGCTTTGGATCTTCTATCTTCCCCTCCACCCTGACCCTGCCATGCTTGCACTCTCTTTCTCTCCAAAATACTTAATCATTAAAAAAATTTTTTTTAAAAGAAAGCTAATTGCTTTCATAAAGAGACCCAATAAAAAGCAACCTTATATATAGAGAAAATAATAGAATGTCACAGCAAATAAAATTCTTAAAGACTTCTGAAGGTAGGGGATATGAAAGTAAAAATAATGGTTGAAGTTTGTTTAAACATCAATTAGAATGCCAAATTTTCACATTTTCTCCATGCAAGCTGTTCCTTCCTTGCCACATTGGCAAGATAGAGAAATAACCTTCTCTGAGCTCGCTGAAGCAGACAGACTTCATATATGGTCAGAGGAGGTTGGGATCATGTAAAAGTCAAAATGCATAGTGATATTCTTCCAACCTTCCTGTCCTACATGGGATTTCTAGAGACTAACAGTTAAGGTTGTCCTCACAGGCAGGGGCATATTCTCACATTTTTAATAGATTACTAAACTTCATTGATAAGCCCAGAGATACACTAAATAGCCATAAGAGAGATCTGTTTGAGGGGGAGTATTTTAACAGTGTGAAATAGTGTTTCAAACTAAAGAGGAGGTAATTTCAGAGGCAGTCCTTTCCTTCTGTGCATTGATTTATTCATCTATTAATTTAAACAACACTTGTCTGTCACCTATCATTACAGACATAATTATTTCTGCCTTTAAAGTTGGAACCTAATAATTACAATGCACTATAATGAAGAATCAAATAGGATTTGTGTAAAATGCATTTGGAGCACACATCTTAGCAGATAGTCAGGGACTGTATGTTTTGGAATTTTACTAGTGAATACAGACTCTGCCCTCAAGCCAGAAAGGAGGAGGATATAATGTTAAAAAGACAGAGAGAGAGAGAGAGAGAGAGAGAGAGAGAGAGAGAGAGAGAGAGAGACGGAGAGAATAATTGAGATGAAAGGTGAGTTGGCTTCTTCAACCAAAGTAGATAAAAGTTGAATTTTATGGTCACAGAATCCAAGGCCTTTTAGGTTTATTATCACTTGCACAGTCTCATTAATGATTATCAAGAACTAATTTTTATTAAGGATATAGCCACAGCTGCATTTGGGAAACAAAAGTATGAAGCTAAAGAAGCAATTAGAATTTTTTTTAAAAATAGTTTATTGTCACATTGGTTTCCATACAACACCCAGTGCTCTTCCCCTCAAGTGCCCTCCTCCATCACCACCACCTCTTTCCCCCTCTCCCTCCCCCTTCAACCCTGAGTTCGTTTTCAGTTCCTTTGCATCCCTCTCTCTCCCCAACTCTCTCTCCCACTTCCCATCCCCCTGGTCCTCCATTAGGTTTCTCCTGTTAGACCTATGAGTGCAAACATATGGTATCTGTCCTTCTCCATCTGACTTATTTCACTTAGCATGACACCCTCGAGGTCCATCCACCTTGCTACAAATGGCATATTTCATTCTATCTCATTGCCATGCAATACTCCATTGTGTGTGTGTGTGTGTATGTGTGTATATATATATAGTGTCTGTTTATGTCTATATATATATATATATAGAGAGAGAGAGAGAGAGAGAGAGAGACTGTTTATGTCTATATATATATATGTGTGTGTGTGTATATATATATATATATAGAGAGAGAGAGAGAGAGAGTATATATATCCATATAGACTGTTTAGTTTATGTCTATATATATGTGTATATATATATATATATATATATATATATAGAGAGAGAGAGAGAGAGAGAGAGAGAGAGAGAGAGAGAGAGAGAGTATATATATCCATATATATATACATGGATCAAGAAGATGTGGTATATATCTTCTTGATCCATTCATCAGGTGATGGACATTTAGGCTCTTTCCATGACTAGGCTATTGTTGACAGTGCTGCTATGAACATTGGGGTACATGTGCCCCTATGCATCAGCACTTCTGTATCCCTTGGGTAAATCCTTAGCAGTGCTATTGCTGGGTCATAGGGAAATTCTATTGATACTTTTTTTGAGGACCCTCCACACTGTTTTCCAGAGCGACTGCACCAGTTTACATTTCCACCAGCAGTGTAGGAGGGTGCCCATCGCTTCACACCCTCACCAGCATCTATAGTCTCTTGATTTGTTCATTTTAGCCACTCTGACTGGTGTGAGGTGGTGTCTCAGTTTGGTTTTGATTTGTGTTTCCCTAATGATAAGTGATGTTGAGCATTGTTTCATGTGCCTGTAGGCCATCTGGATGTCCTCTTTGGAGAAGTGTCTGTTTATGTCTTCTGCCCATTTCTTCACTGGGTTATTTGTTTTTTGGGTGTGGAATTTGGTGAGTTCCTTGTAGATTTTGGATACTAGCCCTTTATCTGATATGTCATTTGCAACTATCTTTTCCCATTCTGTCGGTTGCCTATTAATTTTCTTGATTGTTTCCTTTGCAGTGCAGAAGCTTTTTATCTCAATGAAGTCCCAAGAGTTCAGTTTTGATTTCATTTCCCTTGCCTTTGGGGGTGGGTCGAGTAGGAAATTGCTGTGGTGGAGGTCAAGGAGGACCTCCTACTTTCCTACTTTCTCCTCGAGGGTTTTGATGGTTTCCTGTCTCACATTCAGGTCCTTCAAACATTTTGAGCTTATTTTTGTGTATGGTGTAAGAAAGTAGTCTAGTTTCAGTCTTGAGCATGTTGCTGTGCAGTTCTCCCAGCACCACCTGCTAAAGGGGCAGTCTTTTTTCCATCGGATACTCTTTCCTGCTTTATCAAAAATTAATTGGCCATACATTTGTGAGACTAGTTCTGGGTTCTCTATTCTATTCCATTGGTTGATGTCTGTTTTTGTGCCAATACCATACTGTCTTGATGATGACAGCTTTGTAGTAGAAGCTAAAGTCTGGCATTGTGATGTCTCCCGTTTTGGTTTTCTTCTTCAATATAACTTTGGCTATTTGGGGTCTTTTGAGGTTCCATATGAATTTGACGATAGTTTGTTCTAGCTTTGAGAAGAACGCTGGTGCAATTTTGATGGGGATTGCATTGAATGTGTAGATTGCTTTGTGTAGTAATAACATTTTCACAATGTTTATTTTTCCGATCCATGAGCAGGGAATGTTTTTCCATTTCTTGGTGTCTTCTTCAATCTTTTTCATAAGTTTTCTATAGTTTTCATCATATAGGTCTTTTACATCCTTGGTTAGATTTATTCCTAGGTATTTTATGGTTTTTCATGTAATTGTAAATGGGATCAGTTTTTTGATTTCTCTTTCCACTGCTTCATTATTGGTCTATAGGAGTGCAACTGATTTCTGTACATTAATTTTGTACCCTGAAACTTTACTGAATTCGTGGATCAGTTCTAGAAGGCTTCTGGTGGAGCCTGCCGGGTTTTCCATGTAGAGTATCATGTCATTTGCGAAAAGTGAAAGTTTGACTTCTTCTTTGCCAATTTTGATGCCTTTTATTTCCTTTTGTTGTCTGATTGCTGATGCTAGGACTTCCAGCACTATGTTGAACAACAGTGGTGAGAGTGGACACCCCTGTCGTGTTCCTGATCTCAGGGGGAAAGCTCTCAGTTTTTCCCCCTTGAGGATTATATTAGCTGTGGTCTTTTCATAAACTGCTTTTATAATGATTAGGTAAGTTCCTTCTATTCTGACTTTCTCGAGGGTTTTTATTAAGAAAGGGTGTTGTATTTTGTCAAATGCTTTTTCTGCATCTATCAACAGGATCATATGGTTTTTAACCTTTCTTTTGTTAATGTGATGGATCACATTGATGGATTTGTGAATATTGAACCAGCCCTATAACCCAGGAATGAATCCCACTTGATCATGATGGATAATTCTTTTTATATGCTCTTGAATTAGATTTGCCAGTATCTTGTTGAGTATTTTTGCATCTGTATTCATTAAGGATATTGGTCTGTAGTTCTCTTTTTTGTCTGGGTCTCTGTCTGGTTTGGGTGTCAAGGTGATGCTGGCTTCATAGAATGAGTTTGGAAGTTTTCCTTCTATTTCTATCTTTTGGAATAGTTTGAGAAGAATGGGTATGCGCTCTGCTTTAAATGTCTGGTAGAATTCCCCTGGGAAGCCATCTGGCCCTGGGCTCTTATTCATTGGGAGATTTTTGATAACGGATTCGATTCCTTCACTGGTTATTGGTCTATTCATGCTTTCTATCTCTTCCCGTTTGAATTTTGGCAGTGCATGTGCATTTAGGAATTTGTCCATTTCTTCTGTGTTGTCCAGTTTGTTGGCATATAATTTGTCATAGCAATCTCTGATGATTGCTTGTATTTCTAAGGGATTGGTTGTAATAGATCCTTTTTCATTCATGATTTTGTCTATCTGGATGCTCTCTCTTTTCTTTCTGAGGAGCCTGGCTAGAGGTTTATAAATTTTGTTTATTTTTTCAAAGAACCGACTTTTGGCTTCATTGATCTGCTTGGCTGTCTTTTTCGATTCTATATTGTTTATTTCTGCCCTGATCTTTATTATTTCTTTTCTTCTTCTGGTTTTGGGGGCTCTTGCTGCTCCCCTTCTAGTTCCAGTAGGTGCTCTGTTAGATTTTGAATTTGTGCTTTTTCTAGTTCATTGAAATAGGCCTGGATTGCAATATACTTTCCTCTTAGGAGTGCCTTTGCTGGGTCCCAGAGATTTTGGATTGTTGTATTTTCATTTTCATTTGTTTCCATGTATTTTTTAATTTCTTCTCTAATTGCCTGATTAGCCCAATCTTTCTTTAGTAGGGTGGTTTTTAACCTTTTCGGAGGTTTTCCAGGCTTTTTCTTGTGATTGATTTCAAGTTTCATAGCAATGTGATCTGAAAGTGTGCATGGTATGATCTCTATTCGTTTATACTTAAGGAGGGCTACTTTATGCCCCGGTATGTGATCTATCTTGGAGAATGTGCCATGTGTACTCACGAAGAAGGTGAATTTCCTAACTTCAGGTTGCAGAGTTCTGAATATATCTATCAATTCCATCTGTTCCAATGTGTCATTGAGGTCCATTGTTTCTTTAGTGATTTTCTGTCTGGTTGATCTATCCATTGCTGTCAGTGGAGTATCAGACAAACAGCTTTGAATAAGAAATGGGATATCCTAGACAGGATGTTAATTTGAGTCTGATTTCTGAGCTACAGCTAGACACATGGGAAACGGGGGTCATGAAAACCAGTGCAAGTGTCTCGATTTGTTCTATGACAGTTTAGGGCCAGGACAGGAAATCTTCATTGCAGAAGTGACAGTATGCAGCCAGGATTACCTAGCTAATAGTGCTGCATTCAAATGACTACTTTTTGCGGTTAGCCCTCAAGTTCCTCATGTCATCAGAAGATATTGAACTTCCATGTATCTTTAAGAATATTGTCACAAAGGTAACATGATAAGCAATGGTTTGCAGGGACCTATGGTCTGAAGGCCAGTGGAAAAAATAGACTGTTTTCTCGCCCTTGTGTAAATTCCCTTTGTCATTCTCTTCTCTTTCAAAATACACCTTTTCTTTTCCTTTAGAGCAGTCTGTTATTTGCTAATTTTACTGTCTTTCCACTAGAGTGTATACTCCACATAGCAGAGATTTTTTGTTATTGTTGTTTTATTCATATCTCTACAGGCAGTATCTGGAATAGGAGCCAAATAAATATGTGTTAAATGAAACGGATAAATAAGAATCTGTTGAGTAAGTGGAGGAGATAAATCCATTCAAATAAGGAGTATTGTAATTGTGTTTTGTTTACCATTGCTTAAGCAAGGCTTTTCAGAGACCCAGAAACCTTATAGGTAATGTTTTCATTAATGGATAATTGTTTGGAAATCTAATGTGTTTAAGCATTTTTGTTAAGACCTATATAAAATATTATGTATTAGTGAAAGATTATGATAATCTGGTTTCAAACAGTAAAGCCCTGGAGCCTAAGAGGGAAATTGTGACTCAGACTAGAGAGGAAGTGATTTTCTGCTCCTCAGCTCTCAGCTTCCCAGTCTTAGGACAGAACAGCTTTCATATTCGGAGTGTTTAGACGTTATGTTTTCCAACAGAGTAATCATTTTACAGTTGGCCTGGTCAGGAGAAACTCTGGTGGGAGACTTGAACAGTAAATTCAGGTGGCAGTTCTTCCATGTACTTCTTCCCAGTGACAATTGAAACACCCCTAGGGACTCCCAAACATACACTTGGGCAACTTTTTCAATGAGAGGCCTGGAAAAGCTAGGTTCCCACATTTACAGAGTATCAGGCAACTATAGCTGTATGTTAGAACCTAGGGGATACTGAAGTTACCTAAAAATAGGCTCTGATTAAGTTCAGAGGACTTAAATAGGATTTTTTCTTAAGCATATACCTGGATGTCTCTGATTCTTGATTTTGGCTCAGGTCAGGTTCTCAGGGTTCCTGACCCCACATGGGACTCTATGCTAACAGTGTGGTCTGCTTGGGGTTTTCTCTCTCCCTCTCTCTGCCTCTGCCACGCTCCCATCTGTGCATTGCAAAATCTCTCTCAAAATAAATAAATAACCATTTTTTTTAAAAAGGCATGACAACGTACAATTCATTAAAAAAATAAGCTGGAGACATATGAGAGAAATTCAAGTAGAAATATTTTGTCCATGAAGCAAAAGAAAGCAACTCATTTACCGTGGAGACTACCGTCAACTTAAAACAACACTTTTACAAGTTCCAGTCAAGTATTACCAGTATTTACCACAGATGACTACCTAATGTCTCATGATATGTCAAACCCAGAACAGTCCACACCAAACACATTTATTTTGTTTCTATCCCAACACATAGGGTGAGTTCAGTTATCTTCCTTTAATGTTATCAACACCAAACCGGGCAACAAATTTGGAAAACATTATTGCCTCCTTCTACTTTCGAATTTCTCACATCTAATATTTCAGGAAATCTTTATGTTCTCCTCAGTTGATTTGATCATTCTTGTCCCTTTCCGTAAATTAAAAGTCTGACCAGAAAAACATTAACTATTAATGGCTAACATATATTGAGTGCTTATTCTGCATCCAAAGGTTTACATAAAATATATCATTGAATGACAGAGCAATTCATAAGTTTACAAAAATGTAAACTGAAGCTTAGAAAAGTTTTTGTTTGTTTGTTTTTAATCTTCATAGTCACAACTAGTAAGCATTAGAGCTAGGATTTTGAAGCAGGCAGTCTGACTCCTGACCCAAGCTGTTAACGATACCACTGTATGCCAAAGACGTCAACTTTTACTATAAAATTTACCCTAGCTCCCCACACTCTGCAGTTGGCTCTTTTAATTTCAGGACATCGAGAATGTAGAATTGGGCTCGGAATGTCTGGTATTAACAGTTATTCAAAAGGGCCTTTGTTTTCATTTTGCATTTAAATAATGGCTAGAAGGACTTAGGGGGAAGAACTAAAGAGGTTGCTCAAATACTAATAATATTTGGAAGTAGAGACACAAGAGATTGTGAAATAGATATAGTGAGCAACATGGCTTACTCTTTCCAATATGAAACCTGAGATAATGAGATAATGACAACTTGAATAGTACTCTACTTCTAATCCTACTGCCAGAAAAAGTAATTCTTATAGGTTGTTACAAAAAGACACTATTTCCTAAAGGGTACTTATTTTGTGATAATAAAATGATTTGTTAGAAATGCAAAAAAAACCCTTCAATTATATTTTCTGCTTTTTTTTGGTTAGTGCTTAAGAAACAAAGTTTATATAAGTGCCAATAAAAAATTGTACGACAAATTTAAGCAGCAATTTAGTAAGAGAAAAGAAGCTAAATTATTATTTTATGCCGTGAACTATGTCAGTGTGACCACATCAAATATCATCAAGAAGTTAAATAAAGAATATCACTCTCTTAAAACACACACACACACACACACACACACACACACACACACACATTCATCTTTCTCAGAGAACCATTTGAGAAATTATAAAATCTATATCAAAGACAAATTTTTAGTTCTGCAGGTATAATGGGACATTATTCAATTAGCTATTTTTCTTAAAAGGTAGTTTTAAAACATGGTGAGGTTATCTTTGGATAAATAGCATAAACTATATGACAGTAACTGCTCCCTGAAACCAGACTAATTACTTAATTTGTTGTTTTATGCTTAGGTTTAGCAGAGTAATTAAATTATAGATAACAGTTACTAAATGAATACATAAATGTCTGAAAAAAATGTTTGTAATTATAAAGAAAATTGTTTTAAATATATCTAAATAGTTTATGATATTTTTCATTAAATGTGAAGTTTTATTGACATATATTTCTTTGTTCATAACATAATTTGAAGGTAATGGAAAATCTGGGATTAGATTATGAAACATGAAAATTAAATGATGACAAAAAAGTTTTCATTATATTTACAACAAACTACATATCACTTACATTGCTTTACCAAAAACACTTTTGTATGGTTGGGGAACAAATTAGGACAATAGAAAAATATCAGTCTGATAATATCCTTTGGTTTATTTTGATAAAATATTCGATTAAAAATACTCTCTGCTATAATATTTAAGGAGTTGATCATAGTGAAAAGAATAAATTCTTTTAAATATTGATTCAATATTCATTTAAAACAGTTCTTTGCCTTTTCATTTATTTAAAAACTTGTGCTTGTGCTTCCTTGCTTACTATGGTATAAATCTCAGTACACAATTAACTGTCTCTTTATCTACCTCTTCACCTTTTACCCTCACATTTCTTTTATTATGAAAAATTTTTGTTTATTATTTTGAATGACAGAGAGTGAGCAGAGGAGGGGCAGAGAGAGAGAGACACAGAATCCGAAGCCCAGAGCCCAACACGGGGCTCGAACCCATGAACCAAGGGATCATAACCTGAACCAAAGTCAGAGTCTTAACCAACTAAACCATCCAGGTGCCCCCGCTCACATTTCTTAATACTATGTCCTGTTTGGGAAAATGTATTAATCCTATGAATGAAATATTAATAGGATTGATAAATTACATAAATATTACACTACATATTACATATTACAAATATGTAAACATCTTATATATCATTCCATTTCATGGTACAAGAGTGAATTTTTAGTGTTCAGTATTTTCAGAGATACTAGGAAAATACAGTCTAAAATAATCTACAAATCGACAGTAGAGGGCACCCATTTACTGCTATGAAGAAATACTGAACTAGTTCTCTAGGTACATTTTTCCATAAGCATGTATTTCTTTGTCAGTTTATTTAGAAAAGAAAAAAGAAAGAAAATATGCTTTTTCTCCCAAAACATATTCTGAACTGAGAAATATTTGAAGTGGAATCAATTATGATTAAATTAAAATTAGACTCATAAAATAAAGTGAATAGTTTTTCGAGAAAATACATGTACAAAAAATACATGTACAAAATCTGTCTTCCTGTCTGTCATCTAGCTAGCTCTCATCTTTCTGTCATATATGTTATCAATCACATTTTCTCAAAATGCATCTCTATATACCTATAACTTCTTATGTTTATCACAATGAATTTCATTTCCTGTGTATAATTATTGATAACATCCTTTCAAATGATGTAGCATAACTGAATAAAGAAGATTTGCTCTAATTTTTATAATTTTACTTATTTATTATACATAGCTAATGCTGTGTATGTCCATATGAGTGTGTGTTTGTGTGTTTGTGCATGTGTGTGTGTGAGAGAGAAAGAGAAAGAGAGGAAGGAGGAGAGAATTTTGCAGTTGTAAACAATTTTTGATGGTTTGATATTACTGGATTTTTCTTAAAATATAAGTAAAAGAAAGGAATGGAGCCTTTAATGCAAATAGTGACTTTTTAGAAAGTTACTAGAATTAAGATTTTGAATTTCATATCGAATTAGATGAAGATGTGTACATTTATTTCATGTTTAAATAAATGCCTTTAATTTATATTATATATATGTTTTTTTCAAGGGTTCCTCCAAGAACCTGGCCCTATTTTATTTATGTACATCAGCATTTTTAAAAATTTAATTCCAGTATAGTTAACTTACAGTGTTATGTTATTTTCAGATATACAATATAGTCTCATATATTCAATTCTACACATTTCTCAGTGTTCATCATAGTATGTGAACTCCTAACTCCCTTCACCTATTTCCCGATCACCCCCTCCTCCTCTTCTCTGGTAACCGCCTGTTTGTTCTCTGTAGTTAAGAGTCTGTTTTCTTGGGTTGTCTCTTTTTCACTTTGTTCATTTTCTTTGTTTCTTAAGTTCTACATATGAATGAAATCATATGGTATACATTATATTTTATTTGTATTTCTCTAATAAAGACCAGGGGTGAACATGATTGATCTGGTAACCATAAGGCTTATATCATGTGAATCACTTTAGTCTTTTATGGTTCTGGAATTTGCTCTGTTATCATTTGTGATAGAACAGTGTGTTTTTATTGGTGAGCACAGGAAGTATTATTTTTATAAATATTAGGTAAAAAAGATGTTTTATCTATCCATTAGGCTTCAGAATAATATATATTAATCAGAAGAAAATACATAAGTATTTAATGTTCTTTGTTTATAACAGGTCACACGAAAGAATACATGAGTGTATAAAATGTGACCTTCACATTTTGCCAGTTTTAACACCAATGATTAGTAATTTTCTAATACTCAATTCTATATTTCATGCTTATTTTAAAATAAAGGAATAAATTAACCTTAGTGATAATCACACATAATCTGTAATTGAAAGTATGATTGAAAAGCTTTAAATGTACAATTTAAAAATATGTTAATTAGCAGTGAATGTTATAAGTACTATATTTAATCTAGAATGTCATGATTTCTAAGGAATTCAATAAACACAAAGAACTCAACCGAACAACAAAGATGAATTTTAATTGAAAATTTCTTTAAGAAGTAATTTTTAATTTTGAAATTGACTATGGTTTTATGGGAGATATAGAGAAGGAAAATATACACAAATTCAAACAGAGATCAATAGTTAATATTTAGTTAATACTGTATACCAAAATTCTTTTACTCACTTTTATTAATTTTTGTAGTTTGTGTATTTTAATTTTTCAAGTTAGTATTTAATAAAATCTGTAAGTTATCAGTAACTTGTATCTCCTAGTTCTCAGTTATGATTGTAACAATTATATAGTAATGGCACTTAACGGTTTTTGTTTACTTAAAATTAAAAGATTGATGATTAAGTAACCTTGGACAATTTGTTTTCTAAATGACTATTCTATTTAATGTTTATTTTTTGAGCTAGAGAGAGAGACAGAGTGTGAGTGGGGGAGGAGCAGAGAGAGAGGGAGACACAGGATCTGATGTAGGCTCTGGGCTCTGAGCTGTCAGCACAGAGCCCCAGCCCTATGGGGCTTGAACTCATGAGTTCATGACCTAAGCTGAAGTCGGATGCTTAAGCGACTGAATCACCCAGGCCCCCACTTTGAACAATTTTCAAAGTGAATTTTTGTCACAAACATCTAATACATACAGATTTAATTATATAGTTAATTTGTTCTGTCTATATGCAAAACAGCTGTTGCTAAGTCAGAACACTTAGGGAAGTATTGCTCTAGAAGGAAGAGGAAGATGCAGCACTTGCATTATTCAAATGCGGATAAAAATAGGTTAATGAAATCAGAGGAAATAATTTGTATTGTTGACTGAAATATTTGGTTATTTTAAAGAGGTTGGTGGCAGCATCAAGGCATAACCATATATGTTTTCCCGTTGCTGTTCTCGAGGCAAGTATTATTTTCAGAATAGTGAACAAGAAGCCAACACATCCTGAATAAAAATTAATAATGCCACTCTAGTCCTTCTTCTCACAAGACATATTTTGCATTAAATGTAATAAACTAAAAAAATTCTTTCACAAATGTATTATTAGTTATCATTAAATAAAAAACGGAGAAAACCAAGATATGGGGCCAAGTTTTCCAAAAATTTAGTTTTGAACTTTAGAATCTTATATGAAAGATTACTTTCTGCACATCAGATTTGAGACATACACTTATGCATAGTTTTAAGTAAAACGTGAGCTTCATATTAGTAAGCAAAAAGGACACAAGCACAACAGTAATATTTGCTTCAAATGTTTTAAATTTGGAATTTCCTAATTGACAAGTCTTACCTGGATGTATTTCACCATATTTTCTGTAAAGCTCTAGGTCTCTCAATATCCTTCATTGTTACTACCTATCCACATATTTTCAAAACTATCATTTTAAACATATTCAAATTCCTCAAGCAATACCATAGATTGAGCAATAAAAGTGTGTTTATTGGTCATAATAATGTTAGTAAAGTAGTGGTATTGTTTTTCTTGTTCATATATACGATCTTTTCCTTCCCTGATTTGGTTTTTGTTTTCTTTTACCCTCTATTTAAATGAAAGCTGATTTTCATCATTGAGGTTTGGGCAATGTTTTCAATGCAAAATGACAGTTTATTAAAATTGTCAGCATTCTTACCAATCGATGCAGATGGCGACATGATCGATCTAGTTATTGCAATCAGTATGGATTTTATACAAAGCATCAGCTGTGCCACAATCTATTTGGCCCCAGAAACTGCATCTTTTTTTCTAGATCCCACCTTTCAGAAAAGAGGTGTTGGATTGAATACAAATTCGCAAAAAGTCATTTAATCAGTTGAGCAGAAGGCGGTGAATGACAAGTAAACCTGTAGGGACAGAAGCAAGCTGATTGCTCTCGATGGTAATAAAAGTGGGACAAAACAACAGAAGGTTTTCACAAACACAATGGTGTCTTAGGATAAAATAACTCAGTTAATTAGGAAAATTAGTAATGTCTAAATGAAGGACTAACAACGCAAGGTGTTTGAAGGACAGGTGTCTATTTTTAGCGTCATGTTTAGCTCAATGTTTTATCACCCTCTTTCTGTACCAGCCTTTTCTGTTTCTGATAAGAGCTGAATCAGAATGGAAACCTCAATCATATTCAATCTGTTCTTCTGCCTCTACCATTTAATTAATCAGTCATCAGATATTCTACCATTATCTTCACCATCCTCCCCTAAAAGACATTGTATCTGGCACTTTTCACGCGATAACTCGTTTTATTCTCTGAAGTCTGTGATGTAGGTTCTATTACTAGTTCTTGGTCTCAGATGACAAAAGTGAAACTTAAAAGTCACATGGAAAATAAATGAGAAGCAAGGTTTTGAAAGCTGACATCTCTGTCTCTAAGGTAATGGTTTGAGCCAGTATGCAATACTGTACTCAAGGGTGGAGGGCGTTCTGTCAAAACTGTTCTTTTTCATCTATCAGTGCTTCTCCATTCTTTCTTCATCACTAACTTAATCCATTGTGTATCTTGATTTGAAATTGTTTCTCAATCTCTAGTTTCTTTTAAACTGTAATCCAACCTACTAAATACTGTCAAAATGGTATTTCTATGTCATATCTCTGTTCACAGAACTTTAAGAATTGTCCTTCTATATGGAGTGAAGTGCTTATTTGTCTCAGAAGCCATCTTTCTTCTTCTTCTTCTTTTTTTGTTTATTTATTTATTTTTTAACATATGCAATTATTTTCCATCATTTACACTACAGTAGTTACAATCACACTCCAAACAGAAAAGCAAAGTAAAAAATCAAAACCCCAACTTCTATTTCATGTAATTAGACTTATACAGAAATTAGAAGTTTATGTAACAACTAGTCAATCACCTAATTTCACAGCTATCTGAATTGGCAATCGTTATATAGCAGCTTATCTATGATACATTCAAGATACATGATACAATTTATTACTTGCCCATAAGCTAAAACACAGCCTGCTTAATATCTTTCCTTTTTTTTTAAATTTTTTTTAATGTTTTATTTATTTTTGATACAGAGAGACAGAGCATGAGGGGGAGGGGCAGAGAGAGGAGGAGACACAGAGCCAGAAGCAGGCTCCAGGCTCTGAGCTAGATAGAGGTCAGCACAGAGCCTGACTCGGGGCTCGAACCCACGAATGTGAGATCTGACCTGAGCTGAAGTTGGAGGCTTAACCAACTGAGCCACCCAGGCGTCCCTTAATACCTTTCCTTTATTTCCACCTCTATACTACAATATACTTGAGGTCCATGCAAAAAAGTAGCTACCTTTTATATAGGAAATGGATGATTAAGTCTTTGGTGCTGTAAAAGCAACTTCATTTAAACATAACCACCCCCACCACCAAAAAAAGAAGAGGAAAAAAAAAGTAACGAAAATAATAAGGGAAACACCCAAGACACACTTCCTAGGGGAAAAAAACAAAACAAAAAAGAAAAAACAGCATGTAATTTCTGTCCTTGATGGAATGTATTAAATAAGCAAACACCACCAACAAGCAAAACAAGTACTACAATGTAAAAACATTAAAAAAAAAAAAAGACAACCCTCTCCCATACATAAATGAAAGATTGCACACAAAGAACTCACATCTTTTCAAGCTTCAATAGTAAATATTCTGCTACTATGTATTAAATACTGCTTGGTTTGCCCAAGCTAAGATGAAACCACATCATAAATCAATAAGCATTTTGCATTTTCTTTCATTATATACTCAAAGTCATGCCTACTGCACCTCTAAACGTTTCATTAAATCCAATGATACAGCAAACACTCCCAAAATAAACTTAGATTGTATTGCAGTTTCACTTAACAGTATATAAAATGCTGTGTTACGACAGGTATCAACTATCCATTAGATACTGAATCAGTTTTCAGTTTTTCTTAAGCACTACTAACTGCTTGCTTTTCTTGAAGCTAGATCATTCTGAAAAATTCCTGTTAGACCTATGAGTGTGAACATATGCCACCTCACACCAGTCAGAGTGGCTAAAATGAACAAATCAAGAGACTATAGATGCTGGCGAGGATGTGGAGAGACAGACACCCTCCTACACTGTTGGTGGGAATGTAAACTGGTGCAGCCACTCTGGAGAACAGTGTGGAGGTTCCTCAAAAAACTATCCATAGAACTCCCTTATGACCCAGCAATAGCACTGCTAGGGATTTACCCAAGGGATACAGAAGTGCTGACACATAGGGGCACATGTACCCCAATGTTCATAGCAGCAATGTCAAACAATAGCCAAAACATGGAAAAAGCCTAAATGTCCATCACCTGATGAGTGGATCAAGAAGATGTGGTATATATACACAATGGAGTACTACATGGCAATGAGAAAGAATGAAATCTGGCCATTTGTAGGAAAGTGGATGGACCTTGAGGGTGTCATGCTAAGCGAAATAAGTCAGAAACCATCTTTAAGCAGGTCCATCCTGACTCCATACCATATACCCTGAACTCTACTCAAATAAAATGGAAATATTTACCTTTCTCCAAATTTGACATGTTTTCCCCCTTACCTTTATTGCTTTTCTTAAACCATTCTTTCTTTTTGGAAGGTCTCTCTCCCTTTTGACTTTGGTTTATAAGTATACTGTCTACCCTCTAAGCTTCAATTCAAATGCTTTTTCACCCATGAAACATGCCAGAAATCTCCCAGAGGTATAGGAGTTTTATGTTTATATATCATGCATATATAAAGCATATACTTTATATATATAAAGTATATAAATATAAAGTATATAGTTATACTTTATATATATATATATCTTCCATATTTTGTCTCTCCTATCAAATAACTATCTTTTCTAATGTTTCTCATCATTATGCTCATAATAGATACATGTTTCTTATCACATATGATTAAGTACATAACTGTGCTAAAGAGAAATTCTTTTCATAAAACAATAATTCACATTCTAAGTACTGGTCATTGGTCCTATTTAGAATATTAACTATTCCATGGATAGATATTATTTTCTCATTTTTGTATTTCTAATGTAGCATAGCTGAACAATGAATACACATATTCATTCAATGATAAATAATGATGATTCAGCCACAGACAAAACATGAATAGAAAATATTGCACAATTTATGTATTTTATCCTACTATATTATAATCTCTTTGACTTAAGAGAAAGGATCATGACTTACTCAACTCTTTGGTATCTACAGAACCTAATAAAATATCAAAATAACAGCTTATACTTAGGTAATTTTTATATTCTTAGAATTAATGATCACTAATAAAATTAAGCTCTTGATAGATACACAAAAAATAAATAAAACTTTCTTGGGGCGCCTGGGTGGCTCAGTCGGTTAAGCCTCCAACTTCCACTCAGGTCAGATCTCAAGTTCGTGGGTTCGAGCCCCACGTCAGGCTCTGTGCTGACAGCTAGCTCAGAGCCTGGAGCTGGCTTCCAGTTCTGTGTCTCCTTCTCTCTCTGACCCTCCCCCTCTATGCTCTGTCTCTCTCTGTATCAAAAATAAATAAAACATTTAAAAAAACGTTCTTAAAATTGCCATTTTTCTATTATTAGGGTGCCTAGGTGGCCCAGTCAGCTAAGCATCTAATTCTTGGGTTTGTCTCCAACTCTTGGTTTAGGTTCTGGTCATAATCTCATGGTTTGTGTGTTTGAGCCCCTTCTTGGGCTCTGTGCTGATAGTGTTGAAGCTTCTTGGGATTTTCTGTCTCTCAGTCTCTGTCTCTGTCTCTCAAAACAAATGAACTTTAAAAAAAGAAAAAGAAAATAGGCATGCCTAGGTGGCTCAGTCATTCAAGCATCCAACTTCAGTTCAGGTCATGATCTCACAACGTGTGAGTTCAAACCCTATGTTGGGCTCTGTGCTGACAGTTCAGAGCCTGGAACCTGCTTTGGATTCTGTATCTCCTCTCTCTACTCCTTCCCTGTTCATACTATCTCTCCTCTCTCTCTCTCTCAAAAAATAAAAACATTTAAAAATGTTTTAAAAGAAAAGAAGTATTATTATAGTGATATTTTCAAGTGGATATCCAAAGCAAATATTTTCTCTCTTATAAGAAACTTAATTGTATTTACAGTTTTCTGAGCTGGGTTTAAGTTATCACAAATATTTTATGACATTTTAAAATGAAGAATTCTTCATCAGAATGATATAAAACACTAGACAACAAAAGAGGAAAGCTAACTCTCTAATTGGGCATTTGAAAGAAAACAACTAAAAATCCACATAATTTATATTTCAAACTAGATTTTATATGATACAAAGTTTTCTATTAAGAAAAATGTCTGCTATTAAAAGTCTAAAACCATTTGATTTGGCGTTTATGATTATTAAATAAGTATCAAAATAGTGACAATTTTAATAGCCCTCTATTGTAAGACATATTAGAGAAGTTATTTATTAACTTAAATCATGATGTTTTAGATAGTTTGGTCATAATAATTTCATATATTATCATTATTAAGGTGAATATTTTCTCTGTAAGTTTATACATATTATAAACTTTGAAAAATAATTGGGCACTGTCAGTATTTCACTTCATTTTGGTGCAGTGTGAAATAGACTTTCACTGGAATAATTCCCTAATTTGAATAAGTGGACTGTGGCATTTAAATTAAAAAGAGTACAGTTAAATTGTCAGATCACCAATCAACACTGTCTAGTCCAAATAGAATCCTCCTTGAAAGTATCTAAAAGATTTTATAATAATAATAAGAAAGATAATTGACTTTTAATTGATTGCTAAGTCCATCTGTCAAAATGTCATTAGTACTTCTTGAGTGGTGAAAACACACAATGGTACATTCTGAGTTTTTAATTAAGTCAAAAGTACATGCAATCTAAACTTGAATTATTCTTAAATTAGATGCTTAAATTACTTCTACTATTATAATAAGAATAAGTTAAAAAGTCTTGGTTTTAATTTAATTTTTTAAAGTATATTCATACATTTTGAGAGAGAGAGCAGAATGAGTGAGGGTGAGGCAGAGAGAGAGGAAGAGAGTGAATCTCAAGCAGACTTAATGTAACACACGGAGGCCTACCTGGGGCTCGATCTCATGAACTGTGAGGTTATGACCTGAGTTGAAATCAAGAGTTAGACACTTACCTGTCCGAGCCACCCAGGTGGCCCCTAGTATTATATTTTAATTTTAATTTAACTTATATTTAAAATATTTATATTTTGAGCAATGTTTTAAACTCATTCAAGATCTCAAACATACAACTAAATATTAACTGTGACTTACTTTAATACTAATACCTACCCATGTTTAAAATAATGCACATTTACTCTTATGTTTTATTAAATAAGTCTGTAGGTATGTCTCTCTAGTCAAATAAAATAATGCTGATACCCCAGAAACTACTTGTCGACATAATATAAATTAATACTTATTAAGTGGTTAATAGTTGCCAAACTCAGAACCATGCGCTTTGCATATGATATCATATCTTCAAAACAACTTGTACTGATGTGGTTTTTTTTCATAGAGATTAATTCCTCTAACTTTATAACATTTATAAGTTAGAGAAATGGTACATGAAATCAAATCTATCTGTGTCTAAACACCAGATTATACAATGTGTTACACTGTTATTATCGAACACCCTATTATAAAAAAAATTGCTTAATAAATACTTACTATGTTTGTGCTTAACTAAACCAGCAGTAACCCACCTCTAGACTATAGGCCAAATTCTGTCTTGTAAACGTTTTATTCAATCACATCTTTGCCCATTTATTAACATATTGTCTATGGTCCTTTCCTAGTAGAGTGGAAAAGTTGAGTAGTTAACACAAAACCTAAAATAGCTACTTTGCCAAAAAATTTTGCAAAACCCAGATGCAAGCTGTATTGTGCTATGTAAGATTCTGTGTACAAAAGGGTGACTATATCTATAAGAAGGAGATAACCACTTAAAATGTATGATTTCAAGGATTACAAATAATCTAACAACTTTCCTAAATTTTTCCCTAAAGTTAGTAATGCCCCCCCTTCAAATATCCACATCCTAATCCCCAGAATCTATTAATGTCACTTATGTGGAAAAAATACATTGATGATATGACTAAGTTAAGAATATTGAGATGGGGAAATTATGTTGAATTATCCAGGTAGGCCTTTTATATAATCACAGAAGTCCTTATAAGACAGAAACAGAAGATCAGAGTGGAGGGCACCTCACTGGCTCAGTCAGTTAAGCATCCTGGCTCTTGATTTTGACTCAGGTCATGATCTCAAGGTTCATGGGTTTGAGCCCAATGTCAGGCTCTGCACTGGCAGCGTGGATCTGCTTGGGATCCTCTCGCTCCCTCTCTCTCTGCCCCTATCCTGCTCGTGCTGTCTCTATAAATAAATAGATAAATAAATAAACAAACAAACAACAAAAAAAGGAGATCAGAGAGGATCAGAAGAGAGGATGACAGAAGCAAAGGGTCTAAGCAATATATTTTGAAGATGGAGGAAAGAGCCAGAAGCCAAAAATATAAGCAAGTCTCTAGAAACTAGAAAAAATCAAAGGGGTCTCCTTTGGAGCCTTGGGAAGGAACCAGCCTAGTTAATACCATGACTTTTGTTCAGTAAAACAGATTTCAGATCTCTGGCCACTAGAACCATATGAGGATAAATTTGTGTGGTTTTAAGCCACTAAATTTATGGTAATTTGTTATAACAACAGTAGGAAGCTCATACATCCTTCTGACTGAGACCTGAAATCTTTTGGATATGTGAGACACATCTGCAGTAAGATAATTCTTAAACTTTTGAAACCCGTGACCACACCTCTGATCAACCTGACAAGAATAATGGGTATTCTCAAAAAATTCTGAGCATGTATACATATGCAAATTTTTGCATTCAGTTTTAGAGGTTAACTTAACTCCAATCATACCCATTTAGGGACTTTCCAGAGTTCTATACACTATAGATGCTCTGCCTATCATTGGGTTGGCTACTGCCGTCTGGTGAATCATGAAAAGAGTGCTCTGTCACTCTTTATCTGATTTTCTGTCTCCTGCTTCTAAAAGGAAAATACTATGCGAACATGGGCTTCTGTTTGTTTGTTTTGTTTATCTTATGGTGTGTGTGTGTCTGTGTACCAGTCAATATGTAGCACCTAGAATTTTATCTGAAAACACAGTTGATATTTAATAAGTTTTCGGTGAAAGGAAGAAAGAATAAATATATTAAGAAGCAAAAACTGAGGTGTTTTTGGATTTTGGGGGGTAAACTTTGAGGATCCTTAGAAATTTACTACGAAGGGAATGAGCTGAACTGCTTAGTATTTTCTTAATTTTTAAAATTTAAATCCAAATTAGTTAACATAGAATGCAATAGTGATTTCAGGAGTAGATTCCAGTGATTTATTCCCTAGATATAACACCCAATGCTCATCCAACAAGTGTCACCCATAATGCCTTTTGACCATTTAGCCCATCCCCCGATCCAACACCCCTCCAGCAACCCTCAAACAGCAGTTTGTTCTTTGTATTTAAGAGTCTCTTATGGTTTGTCTGCCTTTTTGTTTTTATATTATTTTTGCTTCTGGGGCATCTGGGTGGCTCAATCGGTTGAATGTCCGACTTTGGTTCAGGTCATGATCTCATGGTTCATGAGTTCAAGCCCTACGGCAGGCTCTGTGCTGACAGATCAAAGCCTGGAAGCCTGCTTCGAATTCTGTGTCTCCCTCTTTTTCTACTCCTCCCACACTCATACTCTGGCTCTCTAAGAAATAAAATGAACTTTAAAAAATTATATTATTTTTGCTTCCTTGACTTTATGTTTTGCATCTTATATGAGTGAAGTCATATGATATTTAACTGTCTCTGACTTATTTCACTTAGCATAACGCACTCGAGTTCCATCCACATTGTTGCAAATGACAAAATTTCATTATTTTTTATTGCTGAGTAATATTCCATTGTATATATGTACCACATCTTCTTTCATCATTCCATTCATCAGTTGATGGATATGTGGGCTCTTTCCATACTTTGCTTATCGTAGACAGTGCTGCTATAAAGTTCAAAACAGTTTAAAGGCACAATGATAGTATATAAGTCAGGTAGTGAAAAAAAGAGATGAAAAGAAATTAAAAACTGTTAGGATCCTAAGCAATGCAAATCTAGTAATTTGTTTACCATAACATTCTTCTCCCTTCAGCTCTTCAAAAGAGCCTCAGAGTGAAGATCCCCAGACAATGCTAATAAAATTGTATCTGGGAAGCTCTAAAAAGATGACAATTCCTAGGGTTTCTTAAGGAGATACAACTGTAGCAGGCTCCCCAAATCTGTGTTCTAAAAATTTAGCAGGTGTTTCTTAATGAGAAGATAGATTTGAGAACCAATAGGTAATGTACATCCCCCTTCTCTTCCAACACTAATTGTTTGCAACCAAAGAAACCACAATAAAAGTAATCATTAAGTACTTCTATCCCTTAGAAAACGTCTCCCAAATTTACCTGAGTGTGACTTACCTGAGGAAATTATTATAAATACAGAATCACAACCCTTTCTTGGAAATTTTTCATCCAGTACATCTAAATTAAAGCACAGAAATCAAGATTTTTAGAAGATATCTTAAGAATTTATAATTGCCATAAACTTGGGTAATTATGCCCCAAATAGAATTTTTAATGATATAATTGGCATATATAACTATACCCCTAATTTTGACTAGACAGTTAGTACAATACATGGTACAACATGTCTTTGCTAAATTTAC
Organism: Mungos mungo; assembly: GCA_004023785.1. NCBI lineage: Eukaryota > Metazoa > Chordata > Mammalia > Carnivora > Herpestidae > Mungos > Mungos mungo. Next base: position 127,651 of record PISW01002899.1, read on the forward strand.
CGCTATAGTGGAGAAGTGTTTTAAGGTAAACTATCATTTCTAAGTAACAAACTAGTTTCCCATTAACAGCAATTGAATGTGAACCTGTTTCATTGTTGCATACACACACTCACACACGCGTACACACACACACACACACACACACACACACACACGTTTTCTTTTTTTTTTTTTTTAATCAAAGGTTTATTCTTTTCTTAAAGGACAATGTTTAAAAGGGAAATTATTGGGGTGCCTGGGTGGCTCAGTCAGTTAAGCATCAGACTTCAGCTCAGGTCATGATCTCGCAGTTTGTGAGTTTGAGCCTCACGTCAGGCTCTGTGCTGACCGCTCGGAGCCTGCAGCCAGCTTCTGATTCCATGTCTTCCTCTCTCTATGCCCCTCCTCCACTCATGCTTTGCCTCTTTCACTCTCTCAAAAAAAAAAAAAAAAACTAAACTAAACTAAATATAAAAGGGCAATTATTTAGGTACCAGACTCTTAACTATGAAAAAGCTCCAGCTTCTATTTAAAAAAATGAACATTGTATAGATTATTTGAAAAGCGTATTCTTACATATCCCTCTTATACTTTTTCACATAGACCTTTATTTATTCAAATTTGACCTCAAGCTCTATTTCTATTATGCCTTTTCTACTTTCACGAATAATTTTTACAGTTTAGATACTTCCTTATACAGCTTATTCTATTAATATGTGAATTTTTATAATGTAGAATATCATCTTTAATATATATTTCCAGGAGCTAATACAAAGAACCTGGCTATAAGAGGAGTTTTAAAAAATGTTTATGGAATATATGGATTCATTCTTTACTATTGCTCTTCCTATTCTTTACTTCTATCATTTATTCAGTACATTAAGGAGCTCTGTAGGATTTAAAACTTTATCTTCTCGATACCAAATGTTGTGAAATAGTCTTTAACTACTTGCTCTTACAGAACGAATTTCCTACTATTTTAAACATTTTTTAAAGTTTATTTTTGAGAGAGAGAGAGAGGGAGGGGCAGAGAGAGAGGGAGACAGAGAATCCCAAGCAGCTTCACACTGTCAGTGCAGAACCCATGGCAGGACTTGAACCCAGGAACCATGAGACCATGACCTGAGCCAAAATCAAAAGTGGGACACTTAACTGACTGAGCCACTCAGGCGCCCCAAATTCCTGCTATTTTATTTTATTTTATTTTATATTTTTTAAATTTTTTTTATGTTTTATTTATTTTTGAGACAGAGAGAGACAGAGCATGAGAGGAGGAGGGGCAGAGAGAGAAGGAGACACCGAACCGGAAGCAGGCTCCAGGCTCTGAGCTAACTGTCAGCACAGAGCCTGACGCGGGGCTCCAACCCACTAACATGAGATCTGACCTGAGCCGAAGTCGGAGGCTTAACCGACTGAGCCACCCAGGCGCCCCAAATTCCTGCTATTTTAAACTCTCTCTCTTTTCTTTCTCCATCATAATGGACTTTCTTTGAAAATGACACTATTAAATATATGAGGCGCAAATTGTGAAGTCACTAGAGTCCAGTGAAGTATTCTAACCAAGCATTTTAGGCTATAAAGAATGGATAGTTGCCAAGGTAACTTCAGTTAATGTGAGTTTATTGAGGATGGTAAGAAAAAAAAAGGAAACTGCACAGCCGGCCGGCGCTGAGAGTAGGTTTCCTCTGAAAGGAACAGTGGCCTGTCTTATTCTAGATGCTCAGCCGCCATACTGCAACTGTAGAGATTTTCCTCAGAAGGAGGTACTCGCCTCTATTGCAGTGTTCCTTTTTGAGATGCTTAAATTACGTTGTCTTTGCTTCATGCTCTAGAGGTCTTCTCTTCTCTACCCTAGGGTACTCCTTACTTCCGGATTCCTGCACTCTTCATTTTCATACCTCTGAGCCATAGTGGGTGGGAGACCAGGGACCAGCCTCCATCACAGGAAGTGCCTCCTGTGCCACGTATCCCCGGGGGAAGAAGCTGTGGTCAGGATGGCGGTGTATTACGTTGAAAGTACAGGAGACTCTGCTTAAACAATCCCTCAGAACCAGGCTGTAAGCATGAGCAGCGCTTGTGTTTTCTCAGATGGGTGCACATAAGCAGTTGACGTGCTGCACGTTCAGGATAATCGTCCTCTATATTTTTGCTGTAAAAGTATGCCACTAGGTAAATGAATTGGAATATTTTTACAAGAATCCTAATGCAGAAATCACATCTGCACACATACTAGGTAAAATGATCTTTTATTGAAATGGAAAGGTCATATCATAATTGTAATCAACCGTAATGATTAGAAGTGGACAGGTAATTTCTCCACTCATAATTTAATAAAATACAGGAAATCACTGTAAGCATCTTTGAAAAAATAATAAGATATTTGGGAAATAGTACTTAAAAATGAACAACCCTAATGTAAGACAGCTGTCCTACATGTAGCCCTCTGAGATTTATATATGTATATATAAATTTGGAAGTCCTTGGAGACTCCACTTGCCAGAGAAAGGCTAAATTGTCAGTGAGTTAATTGCTCCAGGGATTGCAAAGGTGATCTTGTAGTTTGCCTCCAGTGACAGGTGCTATCCCTTTATTATAATTTGAACCCCTGGGTGTTAAAACATTCATGGCTTTTCTATTAGGAAATCTGCATACTCTTCCAGTCATGTTTATTCATAATCCTGTGATGAGTTGTAGACAGGCTCATGGAGAACTTAAGGCTTTGGCAATTTAGTCAGAAATTACTACCCTCACACATAAACCAAAAGGACGAGACTGCTTTGCATTTATATTTTAAAAATTCATTAAATATCTTTACATTAGTATTTTGGGTCCTTTGAAATTAAATACGTTATGAATTGTTGCACATACTAATGGAAATTTTTTTAGGACTTGTGCTTAGAGAATACATATGAAAGGTATTAGGTATTAGACTGTTCTTAAAATGTGTGCACACCAGAGGGCATCATTGCTTTTATTCAAATCTTTAGAAATTTTCTTTTAAAGTGAGTTTTTTAAAACTTTTTCTCCATAATTATTACTTATCTTCTGCTTTAATATTTATAAAATATGTTTAAACAATATTATTCATCCAAGTATATTGAGCATGCAGATGTATTATAACTAAATGAGAAAATTAAAGAGAACAGACCATTTTAATAACTTTCTTACTAGTACCTTAGATTCCTTCATATGTTTGGTCTTCTTTTTCTCCTACCTCAAGACAGTCAATTTTATATGTATTTTTTCTATGTTCTTTCTCAAGATAATGTGCAAATTGTTCCCTTGACTACTCTTGATTTCTCTTAACCTCCTTTGTACTCCAGCCATACAGGGTAAATTCTCCTCCTTGTAAAAGAGCTCCATTTGATTGATCCATTCAGAAAACATTTATTGAATGTCAGAGGTAAAGGACTCAGATTTAGCCTTCCAGGAACTGATTGTCTCGTAGGGAGAAAATGGGAATACGTATGATGACCATCTATTGTGGCAAAGCACGGTGATCCAGAGTGCTGAGAAAACTCAGATGTGTCCCTATCAGCCTTGGAGGATGGGGTGAGATGGACAGATGGTTAAAGCTGAGCTAAGGTGCAGAGAGCAATTACAACATTAATCAGGGGCTATGATTAGCCTTCTGATTTTTAAAATTATTTGAAATTGTAACATGGGGCTATTCATGTATAAGGACAGATGATCCGAGATAAAGGAAGGCTAGTTCTTTTACGTGGATTGCATGATAGTGGTTGCAAAAATCAGTATCATCAAACAAAAGACCAGAAGAGCTTCTGAAACCAAGCGATTTTATTATACGCTGTTTTTTATTTTATTTTACTTTTTACTGTTTTCACAGCATGATGTGGTTGTGGCTTTTAAAAATGGAAACTCCTGGGTGATTATGCCTTCAACTCAAAATAAAATATTTATGGCAACAACAAAAAGGTGTAAGAGCTAACGTGAGTGGAAGCACGGCAGTATAATTTAACATATTCTTAGGAGAAAGTGCAAGTAGTCCAATGAGCTATAATAAGCTTTTGTCAAGGAGGATATAAATCCATTTACAAAATACTTCTCAATAACAATCCGTCAAGGAAATCTTTTCCAATTGCCTTTAACTAAAAGTGATCTATCCTCTTATAGAATGTAGTACCTATTTTATAATCCTCATCTTATATCCTTATATTTTCTATTAAATGATAAGCTCCATGAGAGTGCTGATTTATGAATATATCTCCCCCAGTGTTTAGGTCAATGCTTTGAACAAAAAAAGGGGCTCAATAAATATGCATGGTGCTTAGCTTGAAAAGTAGCGATAGACATGAATATGAGAATTAAACATATCTCCACTTAAATGATAAATTTCAAAATGCTAGAAGCAGTGTTTCTAATCCGTTTCGTTAATTGGATTTGTTACCTTAATCAAATAATTTAACATTACTGTGCCTTACTTTACCTGTTAAATAATGGAGTTGAATTTGATAATAACACATTTGAACATTTAATTTGTCCCAGGCACTGGTAGAAGGCATTTGTATGCATTATATAATTTATTTTTCATAACTCCCCTTATGGGATGGTGTGGTAATTATCCAAATTTATTCCAGGAACCCCAGAGTTACTTGAATCATAGTGTCAAATAACTTTCCAGACATCACACCAGTAATATCTGATGCAGTCACAACCAAGATTGCATCCTGGTTCTTATTGGAAAGCTCACTCTCTAATGTCTTCTAATGTCTGAAATGCTACAGTTCTGTATAAAAAGAGAAACCACTTTGCCATTGCTCAATAAAAAGTAATTCAATTATCCTGCAGTGTTTCTCCTCTCCTCTGTAGATAATGTTTTCTATGTTATTAATTTTGAACAATGAGACATTACTTCTCAAAATCTCAACTATTTGAGGTTTAATATTTAACTAGCCTAGAATTTAAACAAAAAGGAAACTACTTTAATCATTTAGGCTATGAAAGTTGAATAGAATAACTATTCATAAATAACCTCCAGACGGGGCTAGCAAGTGCTTTATCTTAAAGATTCCTTTTCTGTTACCTTCAAAAAGAGAACAAGAGTATCTCCTTGCTGATTCATTTTGCAAAGCCTAAGTCATTGCCCTTCACAAAGAGGGAAAAAGATGTATAAAAAAAGCCATGAACACTATTCAAATTCATTGCCTCTTCCAGGTGTGGGTAATTGAGTTGCCTCAAGATCAATATGAAACTGCCTCGGATACAGAAAGTCAATAGCTACTTCCAAAGTCAGTCTGTCTAGTGTAGGTATCTATAAAAGTAAACCCCCAGCTGCTGCTTCAGAGCACATCTAAATCTGCATTAACAAAACTTGGGAGTGAATTCCGGAGAGTAGGAGCTCCCTAAATTTCTCACTTGGATACAAATAAGTTTAAGGAGACCCCTGTTGATCAAATAACTTCCCTTTGATATTTGCCAGACCCTGGAGTGACATTGAATGAGCCACATATTCATTTTAGATAATTCCATCTAAAATCTGATTTAAAAAAAAAACAAGGTTGCTCTCCAAGGTCATCATCCTTAGACTTCTAAAAAAAATACTTTGAAGTATTAACTTAAAAAAGGGGGGTGATAGCCTGGGTGGCTCAGTTGGTTAAGCATACGACTCCTGCTCAGGTTACGATCTCGTGGTTTACAAGTTCAAACCTGGCATTGGGATCTGTGCTGACAGCTCAGAGCCTGGAGCCTGCTTCAGATTCTGTGTCTCCCTCTGTTTCTGCTCCTCCCCCACTCATTCTCTCTCTCTCTCTCTCTCTCTCAAAAATAAATAAAAACATTTGAAAAAACTGGTGCAAAGATACTAAACTTTTTCATGAAAATACTTCAATCTTACTATAACACTGGAAATGGTGCATAGTGATGGCTCTTTTATTAATTAAGATGTGGGAATGACTGAGGTAAAAGCATATCTTAAAAAACATAATTTTGTAAAACTCTGATCTTCCAGAAAATGTTGGTTATTTTTAGCAGTACAGCACCACTTTCCTTACCGAGCTTTTCTAACTTGCCAGTGAAAGGACTCCACATTGGAATCACTGTTGAAATTTGCAGCGCTAACTAATCCTAAACCATCTCCCTGGGACCCTTTGGGGATCACCACCGCAGGCCCACATTGTTCTGTGTGGGGAATGCTGGCAAGAACACTCCTCTCTCTGTATAAAACCCCAAACCCTCGCCACAGAACAGTCTTAAATCCACACAGCCCGATTAACTACAGTCTTTACAAAAGGCCAAGAAATAAAAACAAGTAAAACACATGTAGAATATTATGCAATAATAGTATAATATTGTGCACTAGCATTCTCTAGTGTGTTTGGGAAGCTCATGGCCCCATCTTTCTCTGATTCTTCATTTGCATCTATATGATATTGGCAGAGTATTGCTGTGCATTTTTTTGAAGAGGCTAGGAGTTCTTAAGTACCATTAACTCACTTTCCATTCCTTGTGTTTTTAAATAATTGCCAGTAACATTTCCTCATCTTTCAGGCTCCACTCAGGTCTCCTCAGAATGGCCCAGAGTCTGCACTCCTGTGAAGTTTGTTGTATATTTCTCTGTGGGGTGATATGAGTGTGGATTGTAGGATGCAGCAGAGAGAAGATTCTTCAATAAAAAGAGTAAAAGTCCATGCAATGATGTTATAGTTGCTATGATTATGTGCTTCATTTTATTAGGCAGTTAACGTCAATTAACTCTTAACAATAAGATCTATAAACAGTGCTTCCTGAAAACTGAGGAAAATTTTTATTTTATGTGTATTCTTGGGCAAAAAGAAAGTAGGAGGAAAATTATTTTATTCATGCAATTTCCCTTAAATCGCTTCATCCAACAGTCTCTGGTCTTCGATTCCGAGCACATATTTCCCAAGCTGTGGTTTCTTTATGCTATATATACTAGTTTGCTATTTTGAGAACTCTTTCTAACTTTTGAAGTACATAGTCAGTTCCTACAAAACAGGACAAAGCCTTATGTTTATAAACCCCTCACTATCTCTACGGGTTTTCTTGGGAGTAAGAAAAGAAGTTCTGGTGGAGAATTAATCCGCGCTGTCAACAGGCTTCCCATTGAATCTTGGCTCCACAAACCAGTTCATTATATTGGCAAGTGAGGCACGCCCGAGTCTTAGTTTCCTCATCTATGAAATTAGAAAACTAACTACTAACCGGGTGAGGCTTGAAAATGATAACACGAAATGCTCGGCTCAGTGTCTGGAACAAAGTAGGTGATGAATAACTATTTTTGAATGAATATGATTAAAAGAATATATCGAAATAGCATTTTATGATCTCTCCTGGTTATAGTATTTCCATTCCTCAGTTGATGATTATTGATTTCCTTTTTGTGTGTGTGAATTTAATATGTTAGGAATAAATCAGATAATTATTATTTTTTAAGCACTTGCAGCTTTTAATTGTTAAAATGTACTTTGGCACTTTTCTAATAAGACTTATAGGACTTTTCACATCCCTTTATCAGATGGAGATAAAGAAACGCATAAGATATTCTGAGAGATCTTCCTACTTTACAGTGCTACAATCAAAGAACCAAAATCTATTCTTTATTTCTTCTTCAGAGAGAATAAAGTCAAATGTGGAGGATGAGATGCCTATTTTTTCTTATTCTACATGCATCTATATCTTGAATCAAAAGTAAAATTTTGAATGAGCACTTATTTTCTTAGTTGGACTGAAATTTCTTTTTTTAAAATGTTTTATTTATTTCTGAGACAGAGAGAGACAGAGCATGAGTGGGGAGGGGCAGAGAGAGAAGGAGACACAGAATCAGAAGCAGGCTCTAGGCTCTGAGCTGTCAGCACAGAGCCTGATATGGGGCTCGAACTCATGAATGTGAGGTCATGACCTGAGCCAAAGTCGGAGGCTTAACTGACTGAGCCACCCAGGCTCCCCAGGACTGAAATTTCTTAATAATAATTTATTTCAGGTTTTACTTGTAATGAAAAGGAAATATTTTTTAAAACCCTGCATTGCTGGTTGTAGGAACCATATTTCTAATGGGAATAAAGAAGATCTTTTAATGAAGAATTTTAAAACAGCAGGGTGTACTGGAAGTATAATAGAGAACAGGATATTTTGTTATTACCTTACTAAAATCATATATGGCATGTTAGTTATGAAATATTCTATAATCCCAACTTCACTTCAAGAACAGTGCTTACCACAAGTACCCCTGAACTGGAAGAATTAGATTCCACATTTAAACTAGAAACCAATTTAGTACCAAACAAACTGTGAGTATATATATACTTAGGAATACAAGGTGGACAAATATATGGAAAGGTCCAATGAAGAAGAGTAGACTCATTAGTTATTTGTGAGGCAGCACCATTGGTACATGAATAGTAAAGAGACCTATTGAAAATGCGTCTCTAAGTTTGCTCTGTATTCCAGGACACGGTGAGATGCACCATCTGCAAAGACTAGTATTTCGATAAAATAAAAATAATTAAAAACATATTACATGCATTTCTATTAACATATAGACAGCATATATGTTTATTTTTCAAAAGAATTTAGAATAAAGTTGTAATTCTTCCAAACATTTTCCTAACTTAAATCAATTATTTATTTTTTAATTATTAGTTTTGCAAATGTCTGCAAATACAAAGAGAACTACTTTCCCCAATATTATTTTTTATTCTTATTTTCCTTCATTTTCAGCAACAACAATACCCTGGAGTCTAAATTATCTTAATTAGATGCAATTAAAACGATTGCTTTATCTGATAATTAACAAACCTGGGATTTAGCAATACGGCAATAAGCGTTGATGTTGTCTCTTCACTGAGAAGGTGTTACATTTTTTTACATTATTTATCAAAATCTCATTTTCTGTGGATTTCAGCCAATTCTTTTATTTGAATCCATATTTCATAAAAATGCATGCAGGATAAATCATAGACTCTTCGTTATTCTCACATGAAAGTTGGCATTATACCAATCGTCTGCATCAGAAGATGTTTTGAGAAAATACAAAATGCAAGAATGGTGTATGTACCCATGTTTCATATATGGCTTGAATATAAACAATATCCCAGTGACTTGGATGGAAATTTAGATAAATAATCTGTCAGGCATTCATGCTAGCTCTTTTCAGTCTGCATCTTAGAGTTAGTGTACCTTTCCTCATCTTTCATTCCATGTCAGAGCTTATGTGATCCGCCCAACACGGGCCACACAGGACCACAGGACTCCAGCGACAGCACGACTCCGGTGGCTTCAGTGAAGAATAAATGCAGCATTATGTTAAGAACTGTGTGCCTCTGGGGTGCCTGGGTGGCTCAGTTGGTTAGGTGTCAGACTCTGGCTCAGGTCATAATCTCACAGTTTGTGGGTTCGAGCCCTGCATAAAGCTCTATGCTGACAGCTCAGAGCCTGCAGTCTGCTTTGGATTCTGCATCTCCCTCTTTCTGCCCTTCTCCCATTCACGCTCTGTCTCTCTGTGTCTCACAAAAATAAATAAACATTATAAAACAAACAAACAAACAAACAAAAATAACTGTGTACCTCCTAAGTTTCTTTTCTATCTTTCCATTTGTGTTTCCTTGTAGAACTTTCTTGGACTTGATTTATTCTATTTATGCTGAGAGCAGTTGAGCATTTTTAAAACATATGATAAAATTCTTGCCTTGAAGCCATTTATTGACTGTTTAGTGAAATAATGCTTACACGCACACAGTCTTTGGGGATAGTACAGTCTTTTCACGGATCTTGTTGCCACCTCTCTCTCATTGCCTGGATCTCTTTTTCTACATCCTTTCCACAAAATTTATCTTCTTAAATATACCTTTCTTACTGTCATTCCTTTCATCAAAAACCTTCAGTCATTCTGCATAGAACAGTTACTCTCCAGAGAGTTCCATGGACTATAAATCCATGTAGACACCGCATACTGGATAGTACACTAAGTAAATATCTTGCACGGAGAGATGCTATTTTCCAAATGGGTATGTTGCTGTTAATTAACTACTAATTTCAAATGCTACTCAACTTTTAAGGTTAAGAGATTATACATGTTTCTCAATAAGCTGCACTCATATTTTTGAGCTTTTATTTTGGATAATTTGAAAAATTAACGCTAGTCACTAGTTAGCTATGTGACTATGACAACTGTATCACAGGCATCCCATGTATGAAATGAGAATAGTAATTTATCTTGAAGTACTGTTAATAATAATTAGTCTACATAAATACATAATACTAGCTATTCCTAATAGTATTAATGTGCTTTTTATTTCATGAAGTGTCCAAAAGTAAGTTTATAAATATTAAGATCTCTCAATATATTTTATGCATAAAATCACAAAGTGTCCACTACTTAAAAAAGCAATAGTACTTTGTTGTCATGAATTTGAATAGAGATTATCAATTTGTTTACTTTTTAAAGTATTTTGCAGGGGCTCCTGGGTGGCTCAGTTGGTTAAGCGTCTGGCTTTGGCACAGGTCATGATCTCCTGGTTTGTGGTCCACGTCGGGCTCTGTGCTGACAGCTAGCTCAGAGCCTGGAGCCTGCTTCCGGTTCTGTGTCTCCTTCTCTCTCTGACCCTCCCCTGCTCACGCTGTCTCTCTGTTTCTCAAAAATAAATAAAAAATACTTAATCTTTTTATAAAGTATTTTGCATGTTGATATATCAGCAATGTTTTTATGAAGACACTTTTCAATCACTTTAAAATTAGATATCAAAATACTTCTATTTTAAAATATAAAGTTATTAAATATTGTGGTTTCACAATGACTATATAAATAATGGGTATAAAATCCTCTACACTAAATGAATTGACATTAGACATACTCACTTCAATTATAAATGCCATTCGATATGTCAGATGGGTGAGGACTTCTCAAAAATATTCACTAATAAAGATAAAAACAATACATTCTTGATTCCCCAAAAGCAAAGTTTCTCTTTCAGCCATGAATTCAATGTCACCAGCATCTTTCCAGTTTCATTTGTCTTGCTGCCTGAAGTCTTTCGACTTTAGTGATGGAAATCAAACCATATTGGACATGACAACCAACCTGATAAGAGTGTAAATCAATCTAGAAAACGTGAAAAAAAACCTTGACATTTTTGTTGTTTAGTTAAGTGATCTATAGTTTGTTTTTTTCCCTTTTTCTTTACCTTTTTATTATTTTATTTATTATTTTTCTTTTCTTTTCTTTTTTCTTTTTTGGCTTCAAAACAGTTTCTTCCCACCCACATATATTGAATGTTTTTGAGTAAATGTATATTATCTTTTTCTCTTAAGCAAACATACTTATAAACCATTGAGGCCTTTTTCTCTTGTTGTTTCAATGTTTATATGGTACAGGATGCTCATATTGAAATCTTTTAATGTTTAAATAAAAATAGATGCAATAAATGGTCACTCCTATTTTCTGATTAATAACAGGGATTTGAATGAGAGGGAATATGCCACCCACACATACTATTACCGTTTGCCTGGAGACTAATCACTCTCTTGCATTGTCTTTCCTGATTGATGTGTCATTTGGTGGCAGCTTAACTGTATGTTTGAAGATCTTTTGTATAGATTTAATCAGGAGATGGAAATCACGTCTTTGATTGACACTAATAATTTATAATCATTTCCTCCACTAGAACAGCTGCAACTCTTCAAGTTTTGGGGGGTGGGGAGAAGCCCTTTACATTACTTTTTCCTTTTAATTTCTGATCAATTTCAGTAGCATGGGGGAAGAAATGCTCATTTGGAATAATGTATATCTCACTATGATTTTTAAAAAATAAGAGTAAAAATCATGTCCCTGTTTGTGTATAAATATATCTTAAATAATTCCATTAAAATGTTAAAGTAAAATTCAGAAAGATGACATTCAGATGCACATTGCTAAAGTAAAGAAGACTTGCCTTAATAATATTAGCATAATATTATTGTAAACTATTCTAAAAATAATTAAAGAATATCACTTATAGAGTTTCTTTAATTAAGGCTAATTTTAGTTAACTTGCTTTCTTAACAAGATGCAGAAAAAATGTAGACGTTCTCTCCCTTCCAAAACTATCAAAAGTACATACGTGGGTGAGTATAATAGATTCTGACACCATTGTGTGATGAGATTTTCTGCTAGTTGCTTTGCTATATTCAGGAATTTTTCTTTGTTTAGTTATTATCAACTTATTTTTAATTGTTCACTCTCTTTTAAATGTAGACATATTTATAAATTGTGCAATAAATATATTTTTGTTTACCTTAACTGCATTAGATTAGTATGTGCATATCTGTACATTCAGATAAGTATATATACATGTACATATTGCACATATATTTATACTAACTACGAATTTGAGGCCATTTGCCTTTAAATTTATGTATCTGAGAATCCAATAGAGGAAATTTTGTGCAAACATCTTCCCAGGCTTTCCTCCAAAACTAATTGCTTTCAATGAATTTTTTCTGGACCAATTTCACATCAAATATTATTTTTAAAATTAAATCATTTCTTCCTCTTGCAATCATCTCTCAAACCTCTCCTAACAGAGAATTCTTCCCTCTCTAAAGTCCAGTAACATTGTGTATATATATATGCATATAATGCATTTTATCTAGGTTTGCAGATATTTTAAAGAACATCTAGTGCTCTGCTCCTTAGGGATCAAGTGTATGTCTGATTTATTTTTGTCTCTTTGGCACAACATAACACCATGCTCTGAGCACTCCAAGTGGGAAATAAATATTTGCTTAACAAATGATGGCATAAATAAATCAGTAACTACATGAAGGTAGTGATCTTCCAAGATTCCTCCAGAATTATGCAGTAGCAAAATGGCTGAACTCATTAGAAACGCTACTGTAATAAAGAAAATATTATCCAAGTGAGTCTTCTGCTTATCAGATCTTGTAAGTTGTTTCCCCAAGTATAATTAAGGAGGTAAGGGATTATTAAAGAATAATTATTTTTCATATTTATTTGGCTATTTGAAGAGATCAGTAGATACATGCTATATGTTCTCCCTAATATAGAAATTTAAATCTCCTTTGTTTCTTCAGTTTTTGGTGTTAAAGAGCTAGATGAGGGGCACCTGGTTGGCTCAGTTGGTAGAGTACAAGATCTTGATCTTGGGGTTGTAAGTTTGAACCCTACATTGGGTGTAGAAATTACTTTTAAAAACTTAATAAGAAAAGGGCTAGATGATTATCTTCTAAGCAATCATGGGGCATGAAGAAGTTTTGGTGTGGGGGGAAGGGTGAATGCTTGTGCAGATTACTGAATTATTTATACTTTTCAGATAAAAACATATAAAAGAGGTAAGCCATATTTTATAATAACATATAATTTTATATTATAAATTTTATAATGAAACAGTTTAAATGACAACATTAGAGACTATATGAGACAGTTATAATTTCAGCATTTATTTTCAGTGTCTGCTCTGGGCCTCCATCTGAATTTTTCATCTATATATGCCTTATTCTTTCAAAATGGCATTTTCACCGGAGAGGCAAAGGGAGTCTGAGTTTTTGTTATGTTCGCAGAATTGCCTCACTTGCAACAAATATTTAGATTTATGAAAATTACACTGAGATCTTCAGGCATTTCTTCTACGGGGATTTGGGATGGCATTCTTAAGCTCTTGGTGGAAAACTAATAGCTGTTTCAGTTTCATGCCCAAATTCAGAATAATCTTTATTTCACACATAGAAGATGTTTGAGGATATTCAGTTGATACCATGAAGATATAAAAACAGAAAAGTAGAATGAAACAACTCATGCAAATGGCAAGTGAAGGTGAATTGAATCTATCACTCTATCAGTTATCATGAAATATTCAATTGTAAGAAATAATACTGAGATTTCCTGTGTCTCCTTTTTAACATTTTTTTCCCCAATGGTACCGTCTTGGAAAACTGTGGTACCGCAGGGGTTCCTGGGTGGCTCAGGAGGTTAAGTGTCTGACTTACACTCAGGTCATGATCTCGCCATTTGTGAATTTGAGGCCCCGTGGGATTTGTGAGTTCCAGTGCCACGCTGGGCTCTGTGCTGAGAGCTCAGAGTCTGGAGCCTGCTTTGGATTCTGTAGCTCCCTCTCTCTCTGCCCCACCCTTGTTCCCACTCTGTCTCCTTCTCTCTCAAAAACAAATAAACATTAAAAAAAGAGAAATCTGCTGTCATTTGAACTGATGTTCCCCTATAAGTAATGTTTTATTTCTCTATGCCTGCTTTCAAAATTGTTTTCTTTGTCTTTATTTTCAGAATATTAATTATGATATTTCTTGGTTTCGATTTCTCTGGGTTAATTTTGTTTCAGATTTGCTCACCTTGTTGTGTATATGGGGTTTACATGTTTCACCAAATTGAGAAATTTTCATCCATTATTATTATTTTTTTTGGATACTTTTTAGTGTCCAATTCTCCTTTCTAGAATTATAATGGTATGAATGTTAGAAATTTGTTATTTTCCTGTAGGTCGTTGAGGCTCTATACTTTTTTTTTTTGGTATCTTTAATCTGTTGTTCAGATTGGATCAAATCTATTCATCTGTTTAAAAGTTTATTGATTTTATATTCATTCATTTCCACTCTATTAAGCCCATACAACACATTTATTTATTTTTCTTTTTTTAAATATTTTTATGTTTTTTTTATTTTTTTTTGAGATACAGAGAAAAACAGTGTGAGCAGGAGAGGGTCAGAGAGAGGGGGAGACACAGAATCTGAAGCAATCTCCAGGCTCTGAGCTGTCAGCACATAGCCTGACACGGGGCTTGAACCCACTAATCATAAGATCATAACCTGAGCCAAAGCCAACTGCTCAACCAACTGAGCCACCCAGGTGCCCCAGTACATTTATTTTTTAAATTTATTTATTTATTTTGAGAAAGAGGGTGAGAGAGAGTGCGTGCACCCACATTAGTATGTGTGAGGGGAGCAGGGGCAGAGAGAGAGTGAAGCAGAGAATCCCAAGCAAGCTCTGTGCTGTGAGATCATGACCTGAGACTAAATCAAAGGTTGGACAATAACTGACTAATCCACTCAGGTGCCCCTAGCCTATTTTTTATTAAAAAAAAAAATCTATACTTTCCAGTTTTAATTTTTTTCTTAAAATTGGCTCCTTTTTATAATTTATATTTCCTTGTTAAGATTTCTGTCTGTTTCAGAATATTTGATTTTTGAAATATTTTTATAATGGCTACTTTAAAGTTCCTGTCCAATAATTCCATTTCTGGCCTT